>JAUCMX010000008.1:14188584-14278584 GCA_033459395.1 Hemibagrus guttatus | reverse complement strand
TTCTCAGGGTATATTCTGCATATTATAATGATTCTTACTTGCACTGTGCAATAGGCCAAATACACTGACATAATATTATGACCACCTGCCTAATATTGTGTTGGTCCCACTTTTGCTACCAAAATAACCCTGACCCATTGAGGCATGGAATTTGAGCAACAGTAGCTCATCTGTTGGATCGGACCACATGGGCTAGCCTTCACTCCTCACAGGCCTCAATGTTGCCGGTTCACCACTGTTCCTTCCTTGGACCACTTTTGATAGCTACTGACCACTGCAGACTGGGAACACCCCGCAAGAGCTGTACTTTTGGAGATGCTCTGATCCAGTCGTCTAGCCATCACAATTTGGCCCTTGTCAAACTCGCTCAAATCCTTACACTTGCCCATTTTTCAACACATCAACTTTGGGCGCAAAATATTCACTTGCTGCCTAATATATCCCACCCACTAACAGGTGCCATGATGAGGAGATAATCCGTGTTATTCACTTCACCTGTCTGATCGGTGTATCTTCTACTTATGTACATCCATCCAGTTGCACTGTCACCTTTGCTTTGGGTTTAGTTATACTTCAAAATGATCATCAGCCATTACAATGAGAAAAATATAACACATACTGCATGCAGTGAGTGAAATTTTGGGCTTGAATGTACAGGAACACAATCTAGCTTTATTTGAATTCATACAGATCAACTGTTGTTTAAGGAAAACTTTATTACTGGCATCCTTGCAATTTCCACATATTGATGAATCTTCTCTCGAAGAGAATAAAAAAACTGGACACATATACATGGGTCTTGGACCAATCCCTACAGGTTGAACATTTAGACCACAGATTTTCAAGAGGGATCAAACACATGGACTGGCATAGCCATCTAAAACTGTTTTTTTTCCCTCAGTAATTTCTGGTGTCCAGTTTCTGGCACCATACCTTTAATACACTATTTTTTTATTGAACCCAATTGTGCTTAATGGTATTTTTATGTTTTTTTATGTGTATTTTAACGAGTATTGCATTTTTATGTCTGTTTTTATGTACCACCTTGGAAAAAAAAAACTCCACTAGAGATCATGGTATTTTCTGTAGCAAAAAATAAAGTATCAACACAATGACATTTACTAGATGTCTTTTAATTGCTGTACACACACACACACACACACACACACACACACACACACACACAGAAACACACACACAGACACCACTGTATGGCAAAATATTCCTTCACATTCAAAGTAAAATAAACTCGATTAAAGTAAAGAGATGACAACACAGTCTAAAATATTTTACATGACTGATTATGAATAAACATAAAATAAAATATGAATAAATGGAGTCATAAAGTTCATTGCCATGAATTGGGTATCTCGTGGCCACAACACAGGGGAGTCAATTACTTCAATTAGCAACATGCTAAAGTGGCAACACTCTGCACATGCTCAGTAGCATCCTCTGAACATCAGCTTAGAAGTTTTTTATCATAAAAAGGCAGATGCTAAGGTATTACATAAAGTTTATTTTCCTCATCTGGTGACCATTTTTGTATGCAAAAGTAAACCAAAATAGGCGAGATATGACAAATGGTCAGCTGACTATCAGTTATCAGGATTAATCGTTGACGATGCAAAGCAAGTTAGCAACAGGTGTTGGGTCAGATACACTATATTGCCAAAGGTTTTGGGACACCCCTCCAAATCATTGAATTCAGGGGTTGGACTTGGCCCCTTAGTTCCAGTAAAAGGAACTCTTAATGTTTCAGCATACCAAGACATTTTGGACAATTCCATGCTCCCAACTTTGTGGGAACAGTTTGGGGATGACCCCTTCCTGTTCCAACATGACTGCTCACCAGTGCACAAAGCAAGGTAAATAAAGACATGGATGAGCGAGTTTGGTGTGGAGGAACTTGTCTGGCCTGCACAGAGTCCTGACCTCAACCAGATAGAACATCTTTGGGATAAATTAGTGCGGAGACTGCGAGCCAGGCCAAAACTGGGACATCTGCCTTTACATGCACATGAATTTAATATGGAGTTGGCCCGCTCTTTGCAGCTATAACAGTTTCAACTCTTCTGGGAAGGCTTTCCACAAGGTTTAGAAGTGTGTTTATGGGAATTTTTGACCATTCCTCTAGAAGTGCATTTGTGAGGTCAGGCACTGATGTTTTATGAGAAGGCCTGCCTCACAGTCTCCGCTCTAATTCATCCTGGACTCTGTGCGGGCCAGTTAAGTTCCTCCACACCAAACTCGCTCATCCATGTATTTATGGACCTTGCTTTGTGCACTGATTGAAGTGGTTATATATTTTCAGACAGCAGGTGGCGCCATGAGCCCACAAATAAAATTCCTCCAGCCGCTTTTCACCAAATTTAATCCCAGGTTTCAAAAGCACTTGTGTGTGCTAAATTGACATGTAGAGCTCGGAAATACTTGACTCTTCTTTTCGTTGGTTTCCTTTTTTTTTTTTTAGCTAATGTGCCCCGTTATGGCATATAATAAGATGCTAATGACAAGATGCCACCGCTGAATATTTCTTTCTGTACTACAAGGAGCACAGCACAGAGGAATCTTCAGTGGTGAAGTAAGTCAGAATCATTACTGCACACATTAGAAGACAATTAAGGAAGTCTTCAGGCATTTAAGGACATTGAAAATGAAGGGCGTCTTTAAAATACCTTTAAATTCACATGATCAGGCTAAAACAGTATCTTTGCAGTTAGTAATTATTATTAAATAGATAAATGATTTTTTTTTATTTTTTAAAAGTGGTAAAAGGCATCTTTCCATTGAACCGAACTGACCCATGGACACCAGGGGTCGCTTTGGAGTTCAGCTGCATGCTAGATAAAGTAGAACACAATATGGATGTGTTACAATTTGATATCAGAAGCATAATCATTTCTTTTTTTTTTTTTTTGGATCCTAATACACATTAATGAAAGTATGCAAAAAGAAAAAAAGCCAGCGTTTACTCCAGATTTGAGATGTCGAATAAAAATAAACACACAGCCCCATTTTTCTAATTAGCCTATTCTTCAGCATAATGTGGCTTAATGCTAATGTGAGCAGTACAGTTAACAGTTATCAGGAAGTCTGTTTCTCAGATTGGTGTGCTTATGCTTTGATATTGGAACACACCAGGCTAGTTAGAAGAAGCACTAGCCTACATTTAAATCATCAGAATCAGGCACTTTATATCATGGCTGAATTTTACACTCCTGCTTCTTAAAAAAAGAAAAAAAAAAGGTTGTACACACTTAATTAAAAGTCTGTCCTGAAAGAATTTTATATCTGCGGAGATAATCTGTAGTGAAATTAATAAGCAGAGAAAAAGCAAGTGATTATAATGGGCAGAAGGTGTTTTAGCTGTATTGCATGGCATGGGTCTCTTTATCTTCGATGTGTGATACATGCTACATAGTAAATGGTTCTTCAGTGTTTTTTTTTATTTTTTTATTATTTTTTTTTTAGTCATAATCTGATTCCAATTTTGCTAGTCATCACGCTCTTAGGAGAAGAACGGGTAGATATTTAATTGGGGTGCCCGTGCTTTAATTGGGTTCACCTAAATGTAAGACTAGCTTCTGAAAAACCATCTGGCATCTTTTAAACTCTTCACGATGGATTTTTTTTTAGTATATATATAAATCAGTTACACTGATGAATGATGTGTGCATTCAACAGCTCATCATGGAAAAGAATGGCCACATCCTCTACACAACAGCCTTATATTTCAAAGGCTGAAATTTATCTCTCAAACTGATAAGAATGGCAATTTTTTTCGGGGAAAAAAGTCATTTTCAATGAGAATGTGCTTGAGAAATCTTTAAACACACTCTTGTGATAGTCAATCATAAGGAGGATTTAGTTATCATAACTAATGATGGCTTAATAAAAAAAAACAGAAATTATGTATATAAAAGCTTAAAGCTTCAAACCTTGTTTAAATAGACAAATGTGCTATTGATATATTTAGATGAATTAGATGAATACTGTTTAAATATTATTTAAAATTCATAAAATGAAAATTTAAAATAATTTACAAAAACAACTGCTTTATATATATATATATATATATATATATATATATATATATATATATATATATATATATATATATATATATATATATTGTTTAAAGTTTTAAGATATTTTTTTAAATAAATCAGTAAATGCCGTTTTAATCATTTTCAAGGCAGAACAGAATTTCTAGAACAAGCCAACCATTTATATGAGTGAAATAATTCATGAGTCTATCTGTCTATCAAGAGAGATGCAATGGAGGGGGTTATTTTTTCCCCCTAAAAAGGCCTTGTATATGAATATCTAACTGTGCATGGATAGGAATGACCTACCTACCTTCAGGAAGAGCGCACAATCAGGTGTGGAGGGCCACCAGTAGTAAATCTAAGAGTTCTATAGTAGACAGAATTCAGCGGTTTTATCAGAAGCAGCCGCATTCAAGCTGTCCTTCACGAGCTCTCGTGTGTGTGTTTGGTTCCTATAGAACAGCTTATTATCAACTGAAGAAGACTGAACCGTTTCTGCAATACATGGTCTCAAGTTCAATTCACAGCTCTATTCAAGGAACAGATTTTATAATTAGACCTCTTAGGAGAGAGAATACAAATGCAAAAAAAACTAATATATGAAAAATTACTAAAATATATTTTCAAAAAATTAATTTCCAAAAGTAGCACATTAAAATGCTGTGTCCTTAGATTGAATGCATTTATATATATATATATCAGCTACTGATTATTGATACATGCCTTTTCTGGTGCTATTACCAATTCTATTTGGTTTCATCGCAGACATATTGGTCAGATGTTATCACAAGTACCCTCTGCTGTGATAGGTGGAGACATACATTATGACAAAATTAATAAAAGACTTAATAATGCTTTAACTTTGACAGTCTGTATTTTACATACAGCTGTGAAAGTATCTGTCAGTTTCCCACTGGCTTTCTGCTTTTGATGTTTTTCATGAGGCATATGATAAAGCATTATGTGTGCTTGTCGAATGGTTTGCAACATTGTGCACAGCAAAGTTCGACAACAGCTCTGCCTAACAGCCACAAAGTACAAACATGTCAGCCTCTCTTTAGGGGCCTATTTGTTTTGGCAAGACTAGTTGTATCTGTGATAACATCATTAGCTGGGTTCCCTCTCTAAGTTTGTTCACTTTAAAGGACTGTTTGCCAACTTCGGGATCCGTGTCTAGCCACAGGGGTGGGAAATAACAAGCACCAGTGGGATTTCAGCCAGTCCATCATGGGGGCAATACAGAGCCATCCAATACTCTGAAACTCCAGCTTGGTCTGTGGCTTTTTATACTGGCCCTGCTTCTTCTCAGTAAAGTCAGTCTTGCAGTCACTTCAGTGAATTCGCTCTCTTTGTTGTTGACACCAAAATGCTAGAGAGGCCAACCTCATCATTATCTTTTCTCCCCACCGAGAGCTCTCCTCCCTGACTAAGCCCATCCCTTGCTTCGATGCTGTGCTTGTTTTATTGCTAGCTTCTTCTGCCAGTGAAAGATCTGTTTCATCGCTACCATCTTACTGCATCTGAAGCATGGGTGTGAAAACAAAGAGCCCCTCTTTTTTTTCACAGCGTCCTGATGTGCTGACAGGAAATCAATAGTCGCTTTCCCATGGCCGGATAATTAACACAGTACTTGTGCAGGGTTGGTTCACGGGTAGGAGCCTTATGTCATGAGATTGTCTGTTTACATGCAAGAATGAGGCCGGAAAGTTACATGTAAACACACATGGTGGGGTGTGTGTACCATTTAAACCCAAATGTGGGAGTGTTGTTTATGTGTGTGTTTTTATGTGTGAGTTCTTTGAAACCAATATGGGAAAAAAACACATTTGAGTGTTGCCAAAGACTCACCAAAATCAAAATGGCCAATCCATTACTAAGCAAGAAGAGTGACACTTGCGAATTTGCAATGTGGACATGGTGGCAGTACAAACGCTGATGGATGGCAGGGAAGAAAAGGGCTTCTCACAACAAACTTTCAGAAAATGTCAGCCTTTCATGGTGCTAAGAAGGCCTGTTTCATATCTATTACAGCAGGCTTTCCATGGCCGATATTTCAGATTTTAATGCTCCCTGCACTGCAAATCCTCTGCCAATCTTTCCCATAAGCATCTCTGCCAGCTCCCCTGTGATGCATTCTTCCCCTCTGTACCTCCCGCTCTCACTCTTTTGATGTGTCAGAACAAACCACGACCTATTAGGATTAAGGCTTTGAAAAGATCTTTGATGCCGTTCAAGGTTCCTTTAAACTGGTGAGCTGACAATATGAGCAGTGTGGAGGCAGCTGCTGAATGAGGTGATTGGTCATCCTCGTTGAGGTTTGGTGCACTCCCTTCTCCACACACACACACCACACACTCCCCCACTTCCACTCTTACACCCTATAAACCCCTAAAAACACACACATACACTCTTTTCCTATCAAGTCACATCCTCAGGCGTGTCAGACACTTGCAGGCGTCTGTTTCGATCTGTATGTTTTGTGCTGCTTTATAAGGACTCTTGCAGCAGATGACTTGGCTCGGTGCCCTTGTTGTATCTGAACTGTTATCCAGAATCAGCTGAAGACAATGGCTGTTTTTTACTTTCCTCTTCTCCCGAGGACACACAGGCAATGTCAAAGGCAGCAGCAGGCTGCAGAGCTAAGGGAATGTGAAGGACAGGGATAAATGCAGTGCAATGTTATTCAAAGGCAATGAGCTGTTGAAAACCCTTTTAAAAGAAGAGGGGAGAGAACCCCTCGGCCACTTTTCTTTAGCTAAATTGATTTTGACATGCACCTGTGAGTGGTTTTGTATTTCCTTGAAACATGGTGTTGCAATGTTTTGTTAGTGTAGACAGTGGATAAGGAATTAGACCTCAAAAGCAGTGTGACTCTTCACACCAGTGTTTATTGAATGCACATGTTCAAAACAGAGAATGTCTCCTATCTGGCATGGAAAACTCGCAAACACGCTGGAATGAATTGATGATGAATTTTGCGCTGCCAGGTCAAAAGTGCTGCAGTCTACATAATTACGATATCATTTCATCGGTGAACTAGTGCATTCTCTAGATCGGTTCAGACCTCATTTTTCCGCTTTACTCCCTGAGTGTAAAATACTTGAGCGCATGCACGACAGAAAAAGAAGTAACCTTATCTAACATTCCCCATTTCTATCACATTATCTGAAAACCTCTCTGAAAAAAAAAAAAAGTCATTTTCTGCCTCATTTCTGACTTGCCTGTAATGGATTGGTGGACATGAGATTAAAATTCCAGCAAAAGATTCTTTGAGAATATTGTAGAGGAAGTGCTGAGGATCCCATTAAGATATGGCCTCTCTCTGTGTCTCCCACAGCCCCTAGCTGAATCACTCAGAATGCATCTCAGTAAATGACACTGATCACTGGCAAGACAGAACATTATAGTGCGGGATTGCTCATTTCCACAGAGACAGACTGTCAGAAGATTGCTGCCGCACTGCTAGTACTGACCTTATCTTCCTAACCTTATTGACCTTATCACACTCACTCTGCATTTATATTCTCATAACCAGCTGAAAGCCTCTTGGGTCTAGAAGAGTGCATCCTAATCTTTTATAAAGCGTCTCAAGTTGCTTCCTAGTTTGGAGAGTACATGCCAAAAAGAACTTCAAGGAATGTTACACTGAGTGTAAGCTTTAATCCATATAAATCTGACATCTCTAACCAATTCTCAAGTTGATGTTAAAAAAACTTCACTAACTTATGCAGAATCACATAATGATTCATGGCGTAGCTTTTCTTGTCACTCCATCGGATATGTAACCTAAGGCGAGTTCAAGAAACTCTCAGGTAATAGGTAATAGACTTAGGAAAGTGTTATTTAGAATAAACATTATAATGACGACTTCATTCAAAAATTGCACATCTATGCACTATTCTATGCCATTGTGTAGTATAGTGTGAGTAGTGTTTACACTGAAAATACCAAGAAGAAGAAATGCACTTCAAGTACCTGGATGATGCACTTATTCAGCCGTAAAAATGAAGTGGGGGGGATGTTCGACATTTCTTGCACTCAACACTCAGAGTTATAGTTACTTAGTGGAAAAGGGGTGGAGCTGCCAGGTGCTGAGGCTAGATGAGATAAAAATTTCAAGATGGCAGAGGACACGCCAGTGAACAACTGTCTTTTAAATTAGTAACATTTTAAAAAGTATCTCTACTAAAACTAGTGGCTTTGTAGCACATGCATTTAACATCGTTTGATGGGAAATAGGAAACTTTCAGTTTGTAAAAGAAAACGTACTCCATCTGATACTATTCTTCTAACACTCATATGCTAGACGCTAGAGTACATAGTGCATAGTGTAAGTGTGTAGTCTATAGTACATCATTTGGGACACAGCTTTAGGTACAGAGCCTTGAAAAAGTATTCACCTTCTTGAACTTTTCCACAGTATTTACTTGCCTGGAAATGAAATGGACTTATTTGGAATTACACATCATGAATCTAAACAAAATTACTCAATAAAATGGGAATGGGTGGAAGTCAAAATAGTTTAAAACATTTACAAATACAATATATCATATTTATATGTTCATATACTGGAACGTCAAGAAAGTCTCAAAGACACTTCAATAATATAAGCTGTTGTGTATTGATTCCTGACATATAATCTCAATCCATTTCAAATCCAGGTTATAAAACTGCAAAAAAATGTTTACAGTGGAAATGTTTACAGCAAATAATGAGCTTAGCAGCTGACAAGAGTATTTGAATAGAATTTTTTAATTTTTGCTGATGTTTTTTTTCTGAATACAAATCATAAAAAACAAACTCCAAAAATACAGATTTTATGAAAATTAATTACAATTACAAATGAATTAATAAAGTTTTTATGTTCTATTCTAACAGCTAGTTTTCTACAAAGATGCTAAACCCTTGTTGTTTAGTATATATAAGCGTAATTATTTAGTTAATGTAAAGGTAGGTTATGCCGATGTTAGCTTACTGGCAGTTATTAGCAGCTAACACCCAATGTTAGAAATTTAGCTATTTAATTAAGACCACTCTTTTCCCCAGATCCTTCACCTATGCCATAATTTATGTAAAATCTATATTTTTGACATTTGTAATTTTTTTTTAAAACAATCATTTAAATAATTATCTGCTATTTTCTCGCCTATCATGCGGAAAGCCTGGGTTCAATTCCCAGCCACTGGTTGCAGTGCCGGTCCCAAGCCCGGAAAAACGGGAGGGTTGTGTCAGGAAGGGCATCCAGCATAAAACCTGTGCCAAGTTGTTGTGCGGACCAGTTGGTCTGCTGTGGCGACCCCGAACAGGGAGTAGCCGAAAGCAAATTTTATTACACGCTAATGCATTATCTTTTTTATCATCTTTAAATGCATTATTATATCCACCACTCAGAAAAAAGACTTGAGCTACCATGCTTGTACACATAGGTGTACATAGGTGTTTAATGCACAGATATTAGAAAATAAAGAAGAATAAAGAGAGCTGTATTTCAGTTGGTTAGTGGTAACTTGTTTCAGCTGTTATTTTAGTTAAGTTACTTTTCATTTTACATCATCCCTCAGTATATAACCAGCTTTCTTATGGTTAGAGAAGATGGTTTGAATGTGAAATGGATAACTCTTGATTCTCTAATGTTACAACTTTAAAGCCTGAGTCTTTTCAGGTAAGGTAAGAAATGAATGCTATGATTTTGCTTCATTTTATGTTACCTATTAAATCACATACAATACAGAATTAGTCTGACCTCCACTATTTGGATTCTTTGTATTTGGACTTCACACAGAGGTGAAACTTGAATGTTCCTGTGTCTTATACTTAAGCTAAGAAAGGCTTACTGTTGTAGAAGGTGCATAGATCACAGTTTTATTGACCAAATGCAACAAAGCCACACTGTAAGCCATTTCATGATGGTTATATTGCCTTAAAAACTCAACTTGAAGATATGCTTTGTTTCAACTCACAAAACTAGATTAGTTATAGTTTCATCTTTCAAAACTTAAATTTGTGTTCAATATCCAAAACTTTAATGACAATTGAAGTTAAAAGAAAGATATAAGTTCACATAACTTAATGGAGCTCTCATGTTTTACAGTGCATGCACCTGTTTGGACAGAGCTATGGACCGTTGTGTGTTTTGAGTTTTGTCTAAACTAACAAAGCATTATCATGCAATGACGTTGAATTTCCTCCGCTTTGATATTCATAGCTGTGAAATAAAACAGTGTTTGTTATGATTTGTTGTGGCCTCAGACGTTCAGAACTCACTAAATAAGGATGCATTTGATTGAAGAGTATTAGCTGGCCCTGAATATGATTTGTATAACAACTCTTGGATAAAAAAAAAATCCCTGGGTGAGAATAAGGTCTCACAGACAAGAACATTTAATGCTGAACGACCCCACCCCCTTGTTTTTGTCACTGATGCTAGATTGCCTCCATAAAGTGGCTTCTTTTTGCCATTGTTGGACTAATCATATCCTCTTCACTAATTTTACTGGATGTGAAAAACGAGGACACCAATCATTAATCTCTTATCGTTTAATCTAAAATTAAAATGGAGCCTAAAAATCTCAGGCAGAGAATGTGGAGTCAATTTGTCAGTAAGTACATTAGCTTGAAAAGACAACATTAATTTGTGCAGTTATCTGTGGAAAAGTCCATTAAAATTAGGTTAATGGAGAAGCTACGGTTTCAAAACCTCCTCATATCAGAACATATCAGTAGCAATAAACTAGGGATATTTTAGATGGCATAAACAGACTATTACGTTTGCATAAATTTAGAAAATTAACTCTGGAAAATATTAGCATTCAGACCAACAGATAAAGAGAAGTGGACATGTGCATCCTAATCCATTTCAATGAATCGGTGGCATTATGAAACAATAATCAATACTTTCACTTCAAGAATATTTGAGAGGATGCTGGGCTTTAGTTCATTGTTATATTCAGATACTGTACTCACAGAAAACTCGCTTTATTATACTTCTTCTGTGGATCATCAAGACTTCCTGCTTGTCTTCAAATCTATACCATACACTCGCATTTTCCTCTTGGTTTCTATTCTAGTTTTCTGTTATTATTTTTATTATTACATTGATTCACTGATAGATTGATTGATTCATTCAGCCATTCATCTCCAGTGGAGTTTGTCCTTGTCAAGATAGTGACAGGGTCTTGATAAACTGAGTTAAGGGTTGTCAAGGGTTGTGCTAGGTTTTTTCTTTCGACATATGGCTTTCTACTTCACATTTATAATAATATTAATAGTAACAATAATAATAATAATTATTATTATTAATATTATTATTATTTTTGTCGTTGTTGTTGTTATTATTATTTCAGATTGTGATCAATGTGTCATTTTAGCATTTTGCATCATAATAGCAATAAATACAAATAAAATAATTTTTAAAAAATTTGTAAAAATTTATATTGCAGTGTTTTTGTGAAATACAAGTTTTGTAAATATTTTAACTGGGAAATGTTTTTGTATATAAACATTTAGGCACCACAGTTTTATTATTATTATTATTATTATTATTATTATTATTATTATTATTATTATTATAAGTAGTATTTAAGACAAATAAATAAATAAATCACAAATCTTGATTTAAAAAAATGATCATTTTTGCATTTTGCATCAAAAATGTATGCATAAAATTAATTGGATGGAATAGGATGAATACGTTGTAATAATAATCACACTTAAATCATTATTGGATAAGAATAATGTGTTATATACATACATATAAATAATAATTATTATATTTAAATATTAATCATGTTTATTATATCAGGAATAAGTTAGTTTTGTTACCTTTAGAAAATGAGATTGAAATCTCTGCAGCACAATCAGGTGCAGTGAGTGAAGGGAAATTTAAAGAAAGTGTAAGATAACTAAAAGAAATCTATGGCTACATTGAGTTAAGATACAGTGTGTAGTTACATTGCCATGAACAGGTTGGACAGAGAGAGAGAGAGAGAGAGAGAGAGAGAGAGAGACAGAGAGACAGAGAGAGAGAGAGAAGCTCCTTTGTTCGCTCACCTCTCGAGCGGATAGTGTTTGACTTCCTCCCAATAGGAGTGGGTAATTCAGAAGCACTGTGTGAGCTTGTTAGATCACCAAGGCTTGCGATGGCACCAATCTTTGCAGACCCTTGACAGCAAATATGTAGTAATGATATTGTCTCCAGCTGGGTAATAACACACAATTCAGGCAGCCACACAGTGCACAGCTTCAGAAATAGAGGGGAGAGAAGAATTGCTCTGAAGGACTGGAGGAAAATGACAGTAGAAATGTCTCCAACCACTGAAGTGGAGCAATGAAAAAAAAACCTGCAGTCAATAGCTTCTTTCTTGCTCAACAGGCTGTATGTATGTAACACACAAACAAGCACACACAAATACCACATAAATAAAACTAAGCAATTGTGCATTTTATCCTTAACATATTACAATGATGGCCAGATCATAATGTCAACACACTACACAGTGCTGACTAACAGAACTGACCTTGAACTCGCTTGTTAACATTGAACAGGCAATAAATGTCAGCTCTACCCAAATCACTACAAAAAAGGGTGTGATTCAGAGGGGATTGGGGGGAGCTGCACGCTCTCCCCTACCGTGGTGTGAAATTGTGGCATGTGATCCTTAATGTGTGTGAAGTAGACAAGGCCTTGACACAATGCCCGTGGGCCTCAGGGGGTCTGCTCTAGCACTATGTCTTAGCATGTATCAGGGATTTGGTGAAATCAATAATTTCTTTGCATTTTAATTTATTAACTCCATGTAAACAAAAACAATATTTGTAATTACAGTATTTATAAGGATAGAAAATAAATCCTCTTTGTAGTAGTACTGCCTATTTGTCTCACATGGCCTTTATACATTAAAGTTTAAACGTATTGTTTATATGCATATAAAGCAGTATGAGTTTGTGCCTACATAGATATTAACTTTATTTAGTTCATAAAAATTTCAGCAGGAATGCAGACTTTATTAACCCCAGCCCTAGCCCTAGGTTTCATAACATTTTTAAAAAATTGAGCTGTGTGAGGCTGTTTGCATGCCCTAATGTCTGGTTAAAATTACTGTATTCAATTCAAATGTCCATTATTTTCATTTCTTGAATATTATTAAGCATGGCCACTCTTATCAGTTGCTCATGGAAAATAAAACTATGCCGCAGATTAAGAGATATAGACTATGTAAATATAGAAATATAGACTATGCATATCTGCACATACAGATATACATAATCTATATTTCTATATTTACATAGTCTATATCTCTAATTCTGTGGCATAGTTTTGTTTTAGTATGCTTGTGTGTGTATTTATGTGTGTGTGTTTTTATTTTATTTTTACATAGTTTTTGTAAGCAAGAAAGAATTTTATTGTACAGGGAAACTTGTTTTCCTCACTGTGCACATGACAATAAACGCTTTGAATCTCTCTCTCTCTCTCTCTCTCTCTCTCTCTCTCTCTCTCTCTCTCTCTCTCTCTCTCTCTCTCTCTCTCTTCTCTTTTATATATATATATATATATATATATAATATTTATTCCAATAAAATATTCTACTCTTTATTGAATATGATCTTGATGTATTATTCACATCATCAGTGTGATTTTCCTGCACTGTATCCACCCCTGCTCTGTACCATATGTAAACTATAACATTTGTTGTGTGTAAAAGTGATTTATCTCATAGTTTTTTGGTATACTCTTTGCAATTCTGTGATCCTGACAGACACAGGGCCTCTTTCACAGAGATGTATATGTCCTCAGGCAGAACCCAATTCTTTAATCTATGTGCTTCATCTGAGCTATCCCTCCTCCACAGCATCATCTTTCTTTCTTGACCTCGTTAGCAGCCTTGTCTTATGGCCGTGAACTTTAACTGCTGACCAAGCACCAAGCAAGCAACATAAGAAAGAAAGAGAAAGAAAAAAAAAGAATGCTTTTCTTATCTTGTTTTTTTCTTCTTCTCTTATTCACATATTTCCTTCTGTCTCTATGGAGAGTATTGTGTAATGTGAAAATAATTTTGAATGGTATGTAAAACGTAACCTTGATTACTGGTGAAGAAAAAAGGCGGTACATTGAAATCTATCCTTTTTTCCACTCTCATGCTCATAGTCTGTAGCTGTTTCATTGAAATCAGTTTAATCCTCACTCAGATTTGCATACACATAGCATAGATAAATGACCTCAAGCGATTGAATTCGGCCCATAAAAGAAATATATTACCAATGAGTTGGAAGTAGGAGAGGCATTTTTTTCTTCTGAAATAATTTTCAAAAATTAATGGTGCTTTCATGTCCGGTAATTGCTGTGTGTGTGAAGCTAACATTGAACGTCGACACCTTTTGAAGTGTTGGCATAATAAACAATTATTATTCTCAACAGCATTTCCTCTGAGTGGCCACACAATAATTCCCAAACATGACCAAAATCAGGTTCATATTAAAAAACTTGTTGTTTATTTACTGGAAATATGGTCATAGGTGAAAAACAATGTTTCTCATTCAGACACAATTAACATTTTGCTAAACAGTGTGAAGCACAGTGTACTAGTGTTTTATTGCTCTCCTGCATCCTGGCATTAATGTTGATTTACAGACTTGCTCATGTGCAGAAATCTTTCCCAACATGATGATATACCTAGACCTAAAAAAGTGGACAAGCAAATCAGTACACACAAAAATTATTGATTGTTGTGTTGTTGCAAGGGATCAGCGTTAAAGTACATTTCAATAAATGCGTAGTTTTAGTGGATTATTGATATCAGTTCCAAAAAACCAATGACACAATTAACCACTAATACGTCTTATTACATATAGTAACGTAAAAGAACATATTAGAACCTAACATCATGACTTTAGTGTACTCGAACACTGTATAACAGATTTGTTTAATCTGTGAGTCGCTGCTGTTGTTTTCATAAGTGTCCATATTGAGCAAAATCCCCATTCATTTAATTGGTTTAAAATTTACACATTACAAATTTACATTTACAATTCCATGCAGGGCTTTTAGTATTATACAAGCAAACCCAATTAACACACCATTAAAGATAGATCACATTGAAAATGTTTTTCAATTACAGCATGAAATAATACATGAAATATATATTTTTTAATTATCATTATTTTGAAATTCAGAATTATGAGACATTCTCAGTATTTCAGTATTTGAGATACTAAATAATGAGAAATATACTCACACTCATTATTTAGAGACATGAAATAATAATTTCCCAAATAGCTATAAGTAAGAATTTGGAGAAACCTTTATTATTATTTAACTGCATTAATATCATGACCTATTAATGGAAAACTATGTTTCTGTAGTGTGACAATCAGATATTACATCTTGCCTTCTTTTTAATGATTTTGTCCTAATTTTCCCATTTTTAATAGCAATGTAACATAGCTCTTCCCTAGTTGATCTTACTATTAATGGTAGGAAAAATCAAAAGTAACTGGACACATACACAGCTCTCCAAGAATATCTTTATAAATGACCAGCAGTACTGTAGTGCAGGAGTCTTCAGTCTTATCTGATGGACGCCGGTGTGGCTGCAGCCGCTCATTCCTACAGGCTTTCATGAAACCTGCGGCCACCCCGGCCTTTTGTGGATTAAAGAGCCAGTGCTCTAGAGTCCCTTGATGTGCTGGGAGGAGAGCATTAATTGACACACCGACATGCTAATTATGTAATCTACTAACTGGCTAACAGCACATAGTGTTGAACGAGACTGGACTCTGTCCATCTTTCATGTCCAATAATGTATAAGAAAAGAATAACCGAATCAAACACATCTGCTCATTTCTATGGGATACTGAAGGATATAACAGGATTAATGCAAAAAATGTACCACTCTCCTTAAATGCATTGCCAGGGCACAGTCACTCACGTCTCCCTGAGCATTTGTGAGAAGGATGAGGTATAATGCAGTCGATTGTGACTCATATTGCTCTCAGAATCTCTTTTGGTGGTCAGCTGACAGGTTTATGGGATTGTTTTGCTGCTTGTGCTGAGGGAGTGTTAATGTTTGCACACCACTCTCCTATAGACAGCACCACTGCAGGTGGGTAAAAAAGCAATTTCATGGTTCATTCTGCACATAATGCGCTGCTGTAATCTTTGGATAGAGTCCGTCTTTTTGTGCAAGTTCCACAGAGTGTTGGGCAGAGCCCTGCCTCATTAATCACTCAGCTGAAGTAAACAGTAGGGGAAAAATGGGTTTGGGTGTGAAAGTGTAGTGTCTGTGTATGTGTGTAACTACGTATATGCTTGAAATTATAGACTTGTCTATCTTGCAAATATGCTGAACTAACAAAAATGCACGTAACATTCCTAACTAAGTGCATCCGGGCATGCTTTGACTATATGATCAGTGTTGCATGTTTAATATACACCGATCAGGCACAACATTATGACCACCTGCCTAATATTGTGTTGGTCCCCCTTTTGCTTCCAAAACAGCCCTGACCTGTCATGCACTGTGTATTCTGACACCTTTCTATCAGAACCAGTATTAACTTCTTCAGCAATTTGAGTAACAGTAGCTCGTTTGTTCGATCGGACCACACGGGCCAGCCTTCGCTCCCCACATGCATCAGTGAGCCTTGGCCGCCCATGACCCTGTCGCCGATTCACCACTGTTCCTTCCTTGGACCACTTTTGACAGATACTGACCACTGCAGACCAGGAACACCCCACAAGAGCTGCAGTTTTGGAGATGCTCTGATCCAGTCGTCTAGCCATCACAATTTGGCCCTTGTCAAACGCCCAAATACTTACGCTTGCCCATTTTTCCTGCTTCTAACACATCAACTTTGAGGACAAAATGTTCACTTGCTGCCTAATATATCCCACCCACTAACAACTGCCATGATGAGGAGATAATTAGTGTTATTCACTTCACCTCTCACTGCTCAGAATGTTACGGTGTAGATATAATGAGGGGAAATATGTGTTGCTTTGGATTTTTTTTAACAACTCATTGCAATGACACTTGTCAAGTATATATTGTCAAGTGTTATATTAGGCAGCAAGTAAACAGTCAGTTCTTACAGTTGTGATGGAAGCAGAGAAAATGGGTAAGTGAAAGGAACTGGGTGACTTGAAGTGCCAGATTGTGATGGTTAGAAGACTTAGTCAGAGCATCTCTAAACCAGCAGGTCTGGTGGAGTGTTCCCAATATGCAGTGGTTAGTACCTACCAAATGTGGTCCAAGGAAGAACATCAGGTGAACCAGAGAGACAGGGCACACAAGAAAAGGTCAGGTCTGATCCCACAGAAGATCCTACATCATCGAAAGGAAACCTTTATGGACACATTAGAGGAGAATTTAATCTTGTGAGCTAAGTAGCTGAATCTGGGGAGGATATTCATCAAGACAACAATATCAAACATGCAGCCAAAATAACTCAAGGACTTGCTTAAGCTAGCCAATCTCCTGATTTGAAAATGTATGAAGGATTGTGAAATTGCAAGTCCATCAAAGTGAGCCTCATTACTTTGTGGATATTGAAGATGATTTGCCAAGAATGGGCCAAAAATGCCACAATGCAGCAAAAAGCTAAATACTTCCTATTGTAGAGGTCTACGTTTTGTAACAAACTACTAAGAAATGTGTTACTTCCTACTTTTTCAATTTCATTGTATTTTTGAACATATATTGGTTTTTACTTATAAATACCTACCTTTTGTTTCTAAGAATAAAGTTAATAGATGCTTCTAAATGTGAAGTGGATATAGTATAGACTGGAAGTGTATTATAGACTAGAGATGTGCATTATGACCATGCTAGAGTTTTGCCTTTCATTCAAATATATGAAGTTTAGGAGATGAACAAAAGTCATGTTTATTAAGTTTTTTCATTGAAACATATAACAGGTAGGTACAAACCAACAAACAGGTAGGGTTGAATTTAATTTAAAAAGACAACAACACACCTTTTTAGGCCACACCCACTTGAGGTTTTAATATAAATACAAATACAGGTACAGCACTAAACAGATACAGATAAAGGTTCAGATAGTGAACCTTTCAACTTTATATGTGCATATATACAGCGTGCTTGTCCAATCTGATTTGAGTCACATTGCACTGTGAGTACATCAGAAGCACATGTACAGGGCTTTAGGTACGTCTTTTTTAATTGCTCACTGACACATTAGTTCTCAGCCATGTCCACTCACCTTTTTTGTTTGCTGTGCTAAGTGCTAGTAAGCAGCGCTTGAAAAAAAAAAGCCCACGAACAATTAGAGCATGAGGGTCATTTTCTGCAAGAGCTCACCTTTTCCTTCTCCAAGCAGTCTCTCTCACAGCAGGAGCACTAAATTAACACTTCACAGCTGTGGCTCAGCCCTGATGAGTCCTATATCCCATGGCTATGTGCTGTGTGTGCGTAGGGTGGCTGACAGGCATAATGGTGCTACTGGGGGGTGGGGGAGTGTGGGAAAACAAACAATCTATCATTTCCACTTGATTTAGCCCCTAAATAAGAGAGCTGTTCACCTGCAGAGAGCGTGACGGCCAGACAGGTGACCAGGTGTCTGTGGATATAGAACGTCACCTTTGGCCTAGGCTAAACTTGACGCTGAGGTTGCTAGGCTGCAACTAAATTGTTGTGTGTGCATGCAAGAGAGTGGTGGGTAAGCTAAGGAGAGCCTCTGAATACTGCATGAGAGGCTAACACTTTAGCCGCTGCGCTGAGCACCAGGGTAATGAGCAGCAGGATGTGGTGTCACTCACACCTGTTGAGCTTGCTCTAATTACAAAGCCCAGACACATGGAAGACGCCATTTCTCTGGCACAGCATGAAATATGGAACAATTCATGTGTGACTGGGAGATATGAGAGAAAATAGGGTTAGAGTGTGTGTTAGGGAGAAAAGCTGTGTGTCCGTGTAATAAAAAGGTCATGTTGATATTGCTGTGACAGCGTGAGAGAGATATGTTTTGTCTGTCAATTATTTTGAAGAGATTTCCCTATACAAAAGCTGGCCACACTTGCATTTCTCTCTCGGACTAGAGTGTGAGGGTGATTTTACAGTGTACCCTGAGCAGGTTTCTGAAACATTCATCTCGTACCCTCAGTTAGTTTTCGATGTTGTGTTTATTTTTATTCTTTTTTTCCCCTATTCCCTTTGTTGTTGCGAGTGTTTATTTGTGTACATAAGAGGGATTTGACGTTTACTATCTGAGCAAACAGGAGTGGAAAGTGCTTCAGAGTGGAATTAATTAGCGTGCTCTTAAACGCAGCACGCAAGGCGAGTGGCTTTGTTTGTGGTGTGAGGCTGAGCAGTGGCGTGGTGAGGGGGTGGATCACAGGCGGGTTAAAATCACTTGTCATGCTCGAGATGGTCATGATGGGATCGCAATTGGTCAGCGGAGAGAAACAATCAGCATGGCTATCTAGGCTGCACTCCATCATGCATGCTTACGTCTGCTTGAGTGTGTGTGAGAGAGGGTGAGAGAGAGAGAGAGAGAGAGAGAGAGAGAGAGAGAGAGAGATTGAGAGACAAATGAATGCTGTGGTATGAGTCAAAAAGATACCTCCAGTGACAGGTATGAGCATTTAAAGAACAGAATGCAAACACAAAATATCCAACTATTGTTTCAGTTGCACTGGAAATCAATCCAGTTGACACTTGAGATGATGTTGGGAATGTCTTTATTGACATATTATCCTGAGAAGAATAAAATCCTGTTTGTGTGTGTGTTTTAATTGCACAGCTTATCAGTTAAAATCTTCATTTCACAGCATCTGAGGATTCTACTCAGGGATTAGTTGATAGCCCTTTCCATTTCAAATTAGCATGACCAACTAAAAGACACAGCTTACAGTCCTCAATTCTGAAAAGATAGTACACTTTTTATTATCAATACACTAACAGTTAAGCTCAGATCTACCAAGGTTCAGTGACTAAATTTATTAAGTATAAGAGGGAATATGGATTTTGGGTCTTGCTGCTACATAAAGTGCTGTGACTCACCTGTAATTTCTTGTTCCAACATTATGTGCTACCACTGACCAGTGCATATTGTTGTCATGTTTTGTGCTGCCCCTCACCATTATTTTTTGCTGCCACTGAATGTGCTGCCACTCATCTCTGTTTTCTTGCTGCCACTTTGTGTTGCCACTCACCAATATTTTTTTGCCTAAACCATATGTGCTATATACACTGTGCTATATGCACTGACCAGTGTTTTTGTTGTCATGTTGTGCTGTACCTCACCATCATTTTTTGCTGCCACTGTATGTGCTGCTACTCACTTGCATTTTCTTGTTGCCACATTATGCGCTACCACTGACTCGTGTTGCTTGTTGTCATCTTTTGTGCTGCCTCTCACAGTCAACTTTGCTGCCACTTGATGTGTTGCATTTCTTTGCAGCCAGTTTATATTCTGCCACTCACCTTTATTTTCTTGTTGCTGCTTTGTGTGCAGCCACTCTCCACATTTCCTTGTTTCCTTTTTGTACCTTTTAAAAAGATTTAAAGTGCTGGTAAGCTTTTGAGATACAGTACATACACAATATACATACCCCGAAGGCATCAAAACTAGCAATGAGGAATCATACAGTTTTGTGATTTTTTTTCTGAAATTGCAGCTGAGGTGCAGAAGTCATTAACAAGATTATAACGAGGACAATGCAGATATAAATACAGCTGTATACTACTACTACTACTACTACTACTACTACTACTACTACTAATAATAATAATAATAATAATAATAAATTGGCAAGTTGAGAAACGACTTTGTGACCTTTTTAACACAGACACACCCACCTACCACTGCTACCATGCTAAGCTCCCATGTTCTGAAGTGGAGACACTTGAGACACTATAAATGGCAACAACTTACCATAAGCTGTGAGGGCTCTGCCACCACCCCCTGACTTGAGTCTCTCACTCTCTCTCTCTCTCTTTCTCTCTCCTCTTTTTTACCACCTACCCCCTTACAACCTAGGGGGCAGGGAGCAGCCATGGGTCAGGAACAGCCCTGCGTGGGAGTAAAGTGTAACAGTCTCAGGTAGGGATTAAGGGTTGATGGGCTGTGCCTCCCCCTGTTAACACATGGCAGAATGAAAGAGTGTAAGGTGTCCTGAGTAGGGGGCTCTTGTCCTCTCTGCAGCTGTAATTGTTCTTGTCAGTTTCCAGTTACAGGTGCCACCCAACTGAACTGCAACCATGTAATCTCCCCAAATCCAGCCTCTTCCGAGGAGTGTTAACCAGGAATGTTTCGCCAGGGTCAATGGATTAGGCGGAATTCACAGTGGTGGCTTGGCTTGAGAGGTGGAATTAGAGGAAGAAGAAACAGAGAGTGAGAGAGAGCAGTGTTATATTAAAATGAGCTTACCAGGTGGTCCACTGAAAAGTGGACAGTACGTTGAGTAATCTGAAAAGCCCCTGGCTGCTTTGGCTGGGGACTTGTTTTAAAAAGCAGGAGAATGAAGGAGAGGATAGAGGCAGGGGGCTTCAGAGGTGCCATGATGCGGTCCCATTGAGGCCTCCGTAAAATGTCTGTCAGGCTTGGTTTACCACAATCACAGCAGTGATTAGGCGCCTTTTGATGATAGGTTTAGTTTTCTGGTTGTAGGCGAGAAAGAAGGGAGGAGTAAAGGGTGTATGTGTGTGGGTGGGTGTTGGGAAGAGCATAAGGAACAGGGAGGGGTTGGAGGGGTGGTCTGGCATAGCATATTAATGTCCCACACCGGTAGGGACCTCCTACGTAATTTCCCAGCGGGTCGCGGGGGTCAGGTTTGTATTTAGTTAGTGGTAATGATCTCGTTAGGGATCTGAATGGACCACCGTCTAAGCTCTTTCAGGCCGCCGAGCGTGCCTGCGTGCTCCCCCTCCCCCGGCCGCCTCTGTGTGGCCTTACACAGCCCCTGAACTGTGATTAATAGACTTCCAGGGCTTAATAACTTGCAAAACAGCATTAAACAAGGGACGGCCTGGGACAATTGGCCCGTAGGAGCAGCGGGAAAGTGGCGGGAGGGGCGGTGGGCCGTAAAACAGCGCCTGCAACAATTGCCAATGGTTAGAATTAACTAAGATGGGGAGCGCAACATACAATGCTACAGCTGGCCACTGGCGAGGAGCCATGGAGGGGGGGAGAGAGGTGAGGGGAATCTGCTTTTGCTGCTTCCAGGTGGCCCAGGCCCGGCCCAGACTGAGCCCTTTCAGTTTTGTAAGTGTTAAAAGACAGAGGCCGCGAGGGAGAAAGGGAGCGCTGGAGAGGGAGAGCAAGAGGAGGAGGGGGAGATAGTGAGAGGAAGCCATTGAGTAGCAACAAGAAAGAGAGTAAAGAGCAGGGAGAGAGAGTGATAAGCAGATAATGGTGAGCACATTCAATGGAACAAGTAATTCTTGACACGGCGAAGCCCAAATATGAGCACTCTTTGTTTCTGCAATTCGTTGCGCCCACAATACTAAAGTGGGAAAAATAGGCATGGCGACCCATACACACACAAACACGCACAGAAACACACAAACAACCCCTTGGCAACCCCTGTCATGCTCTAGCGACTCACAAATTTGCTAGCCCCTCACTCTCTTTTCCCACCCTTGTGTTCACTTGTCTAAATACAAATGTGCTCAGCATGGTGGCTTGTGAAGAGTCGTTTTCAGACCGCCCTCTCTTCTTATAATGTAGCATTTCTTTTCTCTCTAAACTAGGTGTGCATTTTCTGCCTATGTTATACATCACTGATTTGTAAATAACTGCAATTGAGCCACTTGAGAGTGCTAAATGTTTGTGTAAATGTTTTTTATGGTTCTTTGAAAAAAAAAAAAAGTTTCTAAACTGCAGGTCCTCAAAGCTGATTTTTGGTTGTTTCTTCATATCATCCTGCACTGTAATTGAAAACAA
Organism: Hemibagrus guttatus; assembly: GCA_033459395.1. Classification (NCBI taxonomy): domain Eukaryota; kingdom Metazoa; phylum Chordata; class Actinopteri; order Siluriformes; family Bagridae; genus Hemibagrus; species Hemibagrus guttatus. Next base: position 14,255,632 of record JAUCMX010000008.1, on the reverse strand, counting down.
CAGGAAGGATTATTGCATACAGTAACTTCAGTGTCAATTACTATACTTCACAACAAAACAAAAACTAATCTAAATACTACAGATAAGAATGTTTAAAAAATATTTGAATTTAATAGAATTGATGTAGGATACTATTCATATATATATATATATATATATATATATAAAGTAGTAGTAGTAGTAATAATAATAATAATAATAATAATAATAATAATAATAATAATATGCTGTTGTTGTTTTCTTTAATACCTGATTACTAGGTTAGTCCTGGTAAGTAAATATTAATAATACTTTCTCGCACAATAATTTTGCATAGCTTTTCTGCAGAGTTGAGAGAAGTAAATGTTTTTCATATTAGTTTGATTGATGTGTTTCATTGAGAAAAGCCACTGAATGCACTCCATACTGAGAACATGTGGCCTTTCTGAGCTGGAGAAAGAGATGGGAGGTGGAGCAGCATTTGTCTCACAGAGAAGCTTATAATCAGAGCATCAATTAAACAGGACCAGTAAATGGGCACTGGCATGAAACACACAAATTGCACAGTGTGTGTTCAATTATTGACAATCATGAGACAATTTTGAAAGTATTTGTTTAGAACAGGTAAACACCCCCTCATATCTACAGTAATCAGTGGCCATTCTTGCCTAAACAAAGCCAACAGCTGGTGGGTGACATTCATTCTGAGGAACAGAGTACAACATATTTCTTTCAAAAACTAATGTTTCACATATACGTTTTGGAAACTTTCTATGCATAGCAAATGTCCAGACACAACTGTAGCTCATGTTGCAATTCTTTTTACTTCCAATTGTACAGTGGCTATTGTGTATGCTTTAAAGGAGACTGGTATAGTGTGGGATAGTGCTATAACTGGATGGAAATTAAGGCCACTAAATATCCTGGTTAGGCTCCACAGGGCTGCTGTTAACTTGCACTTGCCCTTAAAAAAGCCAGAGAAACGTGTGAGTTTATTGACCATCTTTATCTCCTCCAACATTACGAGCCGACTCTGCAGAGCTGCGGCGCTGTTTGACATTCTCTTCAGACTGTTTGCCGAGAAGTGAGCTGTGACTAAACTCCAAATGAGTTACCAGAGAGATTTAGGGCACTTCTAATCTGTTTTTCCTGCAGATCAGGAGTTTTCGCCACTATCTTGTAGTACTGACTTCACAATTCCATTATATTTCTCCTAGAATGTTTGCCCAGACCCTCCACATAAGCACAGCTGAGAGCTTATGCACTACTAGTGTGGACATGCACTTGTTCCAGTGTGTGTGTGTGATCAGTAGCATGAGAGAGAGTTGTTTGAGAGTGTTTGGGTTGCTCAGCATGTTTTTTTTCCTTTTGGAATCTTGCTCCTCCTCAGTTGCTTTCACCCCAGTGCTTCACAGGCCCTTCATCTCGTTTTTTTGTCTGTATTGTCTCTTCCTATCTTTTTTTTCCCCATCCCCCCTCTCACCCACCTCTCTCTCTCTCTCTGGGTGCTGTCTCAGGGTGGGGGTCTTGGTGGTGTTACAGCCGGTGCGGGTGGGCCGCTCCACAGTGCTAAGCCCCCTGACTCCATGCTCAGCCCTGTCATGAATAATGGATTGGGAAAATACATTTATCTTTTAATAGCCATGGCCCCCCTGGCTACTTATACTCTGTTCAGCTGCGACTGAAAGGATGAGGTTCATGCTTTCTGATTGTCTCCTGTCTTTTTGATGTGTGTTGTGTCTTAGTGTCCTAGAGAAGTTTAATCAAGCTTGATTTGATTGGTCAGTGATGTTTCTGAGACTTTATGATGGTAACATGGTTGTAGGCTAAGCAGGTTTCAAAGGAAAATGTGAGCTGTGTAACATTTTGGGTTATATGATGTTGTAATTCTGTTTATTAAGCGGACATTCTGCTGCAGATCCTATAATATATATGTCTACATCATCATCAACAACAATTATTATTACTACTACTACTACTACTACTACTACTACTACTATATATTATTATTATTATTATACATGATAATAACATGATAATAAAATGTATACGTCATAATAATAAAAACATCCATACTTCATCTTTGGTGTTCAATTTCTCACAAAAATCATACATGCAGACAGAAAACCAGGGACAGAGGAAAATTATTTGTCTACCCAAATGAAGTATTTGCTGCACAAATAAAGGAGAGGTACTTCAGCTGAACATTTCCCCTCACTCATAATAAAGTGCCTTTGAATTTCATCTCAACCAGGCTCTCAGGCTGTAATGTAGCCCCACTCTCAAATGCAGCAATAACACATCTTACTTTGTTTAAGCAGGCTGAGGAAGATTTGTGAGAACACCTTGTCCATCTCACCTGCACATCTCAGTGCAGGGCACACACTCAGGAAATGCATCTGGTTATTTTGATAAACATGTATATAGCAGATTTGATTTTTAAACAGTTTGTATCACACATATGGAGCTGAGGAATGTCTGAATTGTAGACTGAGAAAAACAAAATAAAAAAAGAAAACTATATTAGTATTGTTTACAAAGTCACAATATTTATTTGCGCTTAATTTATTGAACTGTTGTCAGTAAGTGATACTATCTCTCATCTTACTAACTAGTCACATATTACATGCAGCTAATCAGACATTTTTTTAACTATAACAATGAGTTAAAATTGCAAATTGTTGTTTTATGAATTTAAAACAAATTACCACAGCTTGAGAACAATACCTGGTGTGTATGACAATTATTGCTATTTGTTAGTCTTTAATGTTGTTTTTGTAAATGCACATAATTTGTGCCGTAGATTTATCTGTGCTAATTACGAGCACCACATGTTTTCCTGAGAAGAACCTGAGGCACATCCTGCTACCGTCTGTGTGTGATGTGATAGCACTGCAATGAGGATGCGACTTGCATTCAAATAATCATTTTGTCATGGAAAACAATACCAAAACACACACAAACAAACACACACACACAAACAAGTTAGTTATCAAATTGTCCCGTGGCGTAAGGAGTGATAAAGACAGTTCTGAATGTGTGACATTTATGCATGGTTTGTCAGAAGAAATGAGAGGTGAGATAAAAAAGAAGCTTTTCCAGTACAGGTCAGTGTAATATATTCATGAATAAAAAATTAGCTACAAGAAGACGCCAGGATTTCTTCATGCTAACACAGAATGAACTCTTTGCTGTGTATCACAGGGTCCCCTAAACAAACTCATCTACACCTTCCCAAGCTTCCTCCTTCCTCTACTTTCCTGCCTGTCCTCTCTCACTCTTCCTCTGTCTAAAGTATTATTCCCTCGGCTCTTTCTTCCCTCCCATGCACAAGGAGCTGTACACTGGCCAGGGGCTCCTTAGAACTGCTTTATGGGCTTGGAGAGAGGGGGAGAATGAGAGAGAGAGAGAGAGAGAGAGAGAGAGAGAGAGAGAGAGAGAGAGAGAGAGAGAGAGAGAGAGAGAGAGAGAGAGAGAGGAGAGGAAACTGAAAGCCCCATTTATCATCACTTGTGTGGGCAGTGTTGCCAAGGCAACACTCAGGCTGGCAAATGCCACTGCGTGGAATACTAATGAGGCACTTGGCAGGCCGGCTGGCGGAGCTGCAGCAAAACCCGTCCACAGGCCACTGCTGCTGTTCCACTCTGCAAAAAGTCAAAAGGGAAATCAATTAAAAGCCTTCCACAGGGTTTGGCAAGGTGGCTAATCTGCAAGGCCACATTTAGAATAACACTACCGTCTACCCGTAATACCATCTGACTTAAACAAGTGGAGAAAAAAAATGAACAATAACATACAACACATGAGACAAAACACGAGAGTTTGCTTCCACTCAACTCTTTCCAAACTTGAAGCACAGTAGTTTACGGAACCATGGACGCTTCACTGGAAAAGGCAGTTCAATACGTAACAACAGCAACTTGCTATTTACCCTAATCATCAAATCCCACATGTGTGAATCATGCAACATTTAATACGCATTTAATAATATATACTGTTCATAATATACGCAATGCTAATAAATGAATGCTTATTTTAATTATTGTAATTCCTTACACAAATGTAAACATAATTGCATGCAATTGTGCAACTCGTTTCAGGGAACTCAAACCAGCAGAAAATAAACACTGGTTCAGAAGAAATAATTTTGTTTCCACAGTGTGCTGCTTGGCACAGAAGTTAACTCTAGTCATAGCTGCATGGTCGAACCCCTAATTAACACCTCTGCCTTAGCAAGACTGACAATTTCCACCTGACAGATTAGTGCACTTTTTCCCCCTCTTCTCTCTCCCTCTCATTCTGCTTCCTGAGAAATCTGTGGTAGGAATAAATTGAGCTGGAGCATGCCGTTTCTCTGTTCATTGGTCTCTTTTATTGATTCAGGCACTTTGATCGAGCAGGTTCTAATCAATTCTTCAGTGGTGAGATGGGGGTGAAATCATTTCCGTGACAAACCCCTTCAAATGACTTGTCATTAATTTGCCTCTTTGCTGGCACTTGTTTGCTCGGAAAACGAGATGCGTTTGGCTTTCTCCATCTATTAGCAGGGGTTGTGCTCTTCTGGGGATTTTCATGGGCTGCTAAGCGTCAGGGAGGGTGAACAGAGGGATTGGATACACCATGTTTGCTCATCCTTACCAAGTCACTTATTAGTGCTAATTGGGAGGGACAGTTCAAATAAGCACAGCCGAGTGGGGTATCACAAGAGCGTGACATGGGTATAGAGAGGCAGACAGTGGTAGTGACGGTGATGTGTAAACGTGTGTGTGTCTGCATGTGTGCTCAAGTGGGCTATATTAACACCCTCTGCTCACTACTTCCACACTAGCACCCAGGCCCCTAGCCTTGCAATAGAACGGTTTCTCAGGACTTTATCAACGGTTTCTGTAAAAGCAGCTTCTTTGTATCGTACTTGCCATTAGCAGTCCATGACGCTAAGTGTTGATACTGAGGACAAGCCAGTGGCCAAGGTTATAAACACATGTAGCTGTCTGAGACACTTAGCAAGTCAACAGCAGATGGAAGAGTGCTGACAAATGACATGATCGTCCACTGTGGAATATATGATAGGCCTGAAAATTTCCCCCAACCCTTCCTCTCAGGCCAGTTTATTAATTCACACCCAGCACATGCTCTCAACAACCATGTGATATTATTCATAATCCCCCTTGGCCTCTGAAACTGTAAGCTAATGAAAAATCATACATTCTCACTGTCAGCACTAAGACCTCTTTCCCCTCAAAGCAACCCTGTAGCTGGATGCATTTTGGCTGAAAGATGCTAATTTCTGAGAATTATTTACCACCGTAATAGCTGCAATTATTTTCCGTGCTAACCGATTTAAGGTATAAGCACCAATTAGTAACTGGTCATTATCTTGAGCATTGGAAACTCACAGTGAAGTAATAGCTTGACATTTGCTAGTCTGTGCTAGAGAAGTGTTTAGAGTTTGTGTAATTAGAGGCTGTTTACCACCAGCCTTGAGAAGATGATGTTCAGCTCCACTGTACTGTCTGATACCCACTTACTGAAACTGAGGGGCATATGGCATCCTGGGTAATCTCAGCCAAGAGATTTAGTAAGCTAAAGGCTTAAGATCCATTCTAGAAAAAAAAAAAAAAAAAATTAATAATTTGCATTGTCAAATTTAATTAACATTCAGATAAAAAAAAAAAGTATTAATCACATGCAAGGAAAGAATTTGTTGAGGAAAAAAAATTCTGTGGATTATTATACAGTAAACATGCTTCTTGAATTATATGTTTGTTTTTCATATAACCTAATTATTTCTAAATAATATCCAGTATTTAGCCATTTTTTAATTTTATATTTTATATAACTTGATGCATAGTAGAAGAGATTTGTTAAGCAAAAAATCGTGGTGCAAAAAAAAAAAAAAAATACACTGGCTTGAATTGTGATTGTGTGTGAGAGGATTTTGAGTTTAAAGCCCGAACATACAGACAAGAGCCTTACACACCTCATTCGCTCATGCTTGCATTGTATGTCATGTCAATTGTAAATTTCTGGCTCAATGTATTTGGCAAATTAGTTAAAAATATAAATGAAAGTGATGTATACAGTAACTGAGCTCTTGCAGCTGTTGCTGACCAGGATACATCCAGTACAATATTGAATCTGGTCAGCGGAGAGCCACTAACACCTCATCAATCAAGTAAACACATTGGGGCTGGCTAATAGATGTTTAACAAAACCTCTCATTACAACCAGTTTGACCCCGCATCCTAAACCATAATGTGAGAACTCCCCTAGGATTACCAGTGACCCCGAGGGCAAGCAGGCCACACAGGCAATAAAAGAAGCAGCCATTGTGCTGTGTGTGTGTGTGCGTGTGTGTCTAGGACTGAACAGTTTGTAATTGAGTTTGCCTGTGTGGTGTAGATGCATGTCAGTGGGTGGAGACAGGTCACTGTAATGACACTTTGATGGATCATCATTTACACCCACTAAAGCTGCGCTGCGTCTGGGGGCTTTTTAATTAAACTTTGTCCGCTTGTCCACAGACAAACAGTCATAAATGTGGACATGTTTACAGCTTGGCCACCCCTTCCACTGCCAATCATCTATTGTGTTTGTATATTCAATTCTGATTATCACCATGTAGAATACACCTGCCTGTCAAGACTCTCGCATATTTTAGTCCCCATTCTCCAAGCGACGCTCTGAATTTGTGAGCAGGGCAAAGATGTTCTCGTCAGGCTGGAAGAGCCGTTCACGCTCACAATCCAGCAGCCATCCTCTGCCAGCTGACGCTCTCCACACAACTCCAAATCTTAAGAATGTATCCGCTTATATATATTTTAAAAAAATATATAAAATTACTATTCAAATCAAGACTGTTCTCTCAAACGTAGCATCATTGAGCGCATGATGAATATACTCATTAGACTGGCGGGCTATTTTTACTAGCAAGCAAAGAGAGGAAAGATAGATGGTGTTGGGAGCAGCAAGGAAGCAATGCATATTTTGTTTTCTTAGTACCCGACCTTGATCTGACTATCCACAGGGTCAAAGACTCTCTGAAAGGCTTTGTTGGGCCCAAAAGAATGTTAATGAATAGGCACACTGCATATTAAAATTCAGCTGGAGCTTTTCAGGGCTGCCGTCAAAACTGCTGCGGCATGTCGAGTACTTTTGGCTGAGAGGCGAGAGAGAGATCTGGTTGTAAAATGGGATAGCAGGATGGAGGGGGAAAAAAACGAGACAGCGGTTGGAGCCAGGCGGGCCTTTTCGTCCCTTTTTCTCGCTCCCACCGTCGCTGCCTTGGTGGCGTGTAAATGAAAGAAGTGGTAAATAGACATTTCTCTCAAATGAGGGCCATGTGACATGGTGGTGGTTTGAGGAGTACAATGGATCCTTTCAGGGCCAAGTGAAAGCTTAGTCGTTTCCGCTGGCCTGGAAGTGTTTGGGGTTTTTATCTGCGGTTTTGTTTTGCGGACAGCTGCAGGCCTTGTTTGTCTTGGGCTGTTTTTGATCGGTTAGCATGCTTGAAGAGGGCACGAGTCACAATTGTTTCAAAACAGAGTCTGGCATTGTGGCAGCTGGGGCTGTTTAGTGACTGCTGGCTCCAAAATGCAACAGCAAACAGCAAGATTAAATAAGCAGATACTGTTCACAGAAGAATACCAAAGAAAAATACCATAGTGGCTGTCAATAGTCAGTGCAAATATATGTTTAGTGTATCCAAACTTTTTTATTGTTTAAATTTAATAACATTCCCTGCAAAATGTTCTTTACCTCCTTTCTATTTTTTAAACAGGTGCTAGGAGTTAAACCAATATATAGGGCAGTGTGTGGTTTTTAATAATTCAATCACGTTGCGTTTTATTTTGTATATGTTGTACAAGTATTAACAGAATAAAATAATAAAAAATGACTTGTGAACATATAAATACTTAAATTTTTTTTGATATTTAAATTGATGTATGTATTTTAAATCAATTTCAATTTAAGTTATTTCAAGTTATTGTTCTAATATAAAATATAAATACAGGTTTTTTCAGTATAGTGTACTAAATATTTATCAATGTGACTATAAATATACATAGTGGGAGCAATATTTCTTTATTTAACAATAAGCAACAAGATAATAATAATAATAATAATAATAATAATAATAATAAAAATTTCAATACTTCAGGCTTCAGACCGAATTATTAACCCCCGATTAGCATTTTTGCTTAAATGATCTTTTGTTAAACTCATTTTATATTCCAAATTTTCAAAAATCGAATCAGCAAATTGACATTTATTAGTAACTATTTACTGAATTGTGAAATGTTAAAATAACTATTTTATTGGAATATTCTAGATCTAATCAGAAGCCTATATCTCTGTAATTAGGCACATTATATTTAGATTTGATCCATTTTTTTACTTTGGTGCATTGAATAAAGCACTAATCCAGAGTGTCATCAGGTTAATAGGTGAAGATTTCATTGCTATTTTCTATGATTTTGTGTGGTCTGTTGCAATAATAGTAATTAATCTGTAATAAAACATAGAAAAGTGCACTCTGCCTATACTCTGCATCATCTCATAGTTGTGTGAAGAATAATATAGATGCAGGAATCCCCCTGTCTCAGAAAGACAGAGAGAGACAGAAAGACAGAGAGAGAGAGAGAGAGAGAGAGAGACAGAGAGACAGAGAGACAGAGAGACAAAAGACAGAGAGGGAGAGAGAGAGAGAGAGAGAGAGAGAGTGCTAGCTTATTCAACCCCTAAAAACATCTCAGAGCAAATAGCTATTCTCTCATGTCTACTCTGCCTTTGTCCCAGATTGTACGTGGTCGCAGCTGGGATGAAAAAAGAGAGAAATATATCAGCACACATCTGCAGATGGTGATTAGCATTAGGAAATTGCCTCCTTGAATGAAATTGAAATGTCGACTGTCAATTTCCTTTTGCGCTCGCGACTCCTTTTCCGGGAAGCTAGAGGGCACTGCTTTGTCCTTCAATCGCTTACGATTTGGACAAAGGGGGAAAAAATATCCTCTTTCCTCCCCTCTGCCTGCTAAGATGTACTATAAGGAGAAGAAAGAGACACTATTAATTGCGCTAAATGTGAAGAGCTGTATTTGGTTAACGGTTTCAAAGCGTGGATTTTGTGAAACTTTGTCCGTTATGGAGATGTGTGGCTGTAACGCTGGCTCCTTATCTGTGCTGGAGGAAGCGCTGCTTAATTAGGCTTTAGGCTTTAAAGTGTGTAGAGCTCTCCAACAGCACACAGAGCTGCCTTCACCCTGCTCTGTTCCCTCCACTGCACCAAGACACATCAATATTATTTACTCACATTTATTTCATTTGTGAACCACTAAAGCACACACCTGCCAGATCCACTTTGTTGGATTTCTTGTATGTGTAGTATATTTACTCACGATTGTGTGCAGTATGACTTTAAAGAACATTGTTAATGTGGTTAAATCTTTTTATTTATTTATTTTATTTTTTTTACTGGTTTTTTTTATTCTTAAATAATTCAAGAATACAATATGAAAATGTTTTGATAATAGCTAGCAATAAACAAGCAATTTTTAGTAACAATTCTGTGTTTCCAATTTTGTTTGTCATCTCTAACATATCAAGAGGGTTTAGAGAGATGCCAAATGTGCTGCATGAAGGTTTTTGCTGAAGCTTTAGATAAGGGCACTGGCTTTTACCCCACCACACACACACACACACACACACACACACACACACACACACACAATTGTCTTCCATTATTTATGCAGCTAATTAATGCTGCGCTACACCTAACTCAAACCCTAACCTTAACCTCAGTAACCAAAAGAAAAGCTTTTTGCCTCTTTCTCTTCTTAAATAAGACACAAGTTGCCCACTAAATACCCAGTTAGCAATGCTGTTAACCCCCATACTTTCAACTAAAGAAAGATATAATATGCGAAATAAAACAAATATGTCTTGCTTATCTCAACTCCTAGTGGCTTCCACTTTCTTTTTAGTGCCACATGTGCTGTTATATAAAGTGTCTCCATACTGCACCTCTGCTGAGAGACTATTCCTCCGACCAGCCAGCCTGATGAACTCATGGAGTGATATTTCTCCTGCGTCGAGGCTGCACGAGCTCTCATTAGTGAGTGTGGCATGGCAATGCTGCGCACTGGGATAAATGAGCCAGCTATCAGCCACTGCCTCCTCTATAGTCAGCCTTATCTCATTAGGTTCCACATCAAAGTTAATCAGAGATGGTGATGGTAATTGGTGGAAGAGACAATGCCACAGATCAGGGTGGGGGATGGGGGGCAGGTGTCTTGAAACACTGGCAAAGCTGGTGATAGTAGATAGGAAGAAGCAAGAGAGGAGGGGTAAGAAGTGACAGAGAGAGAGAGAGAGAGAGCGAGAGAGAGAGAGAGAGAGAGAGAGAGAGAGGGGGGGGGGAAGCCAGAGTCGAGGAAAAGGAGTAATGGCAGAGGCATAACAAGCAAGCTGCTCAGAATTAATGAGCTTAGCCAATAAGAAAAGAATAACCAATCAGTGTGTGTTGGGCAAATATAATTTAGGAATAATTGCTTGATTGCTTTTCTATAGTAGGCTGATTTGACCACACACAAGAACTGAGAATTAAGATGTCAAGACAAGAATTAATTTGGCATGCAGGGGCACAAATTCTCTCTCTCTCTCTAGCTTTCCCCTCCTGGCGTCGGCACTGTGAGCCGAGTTGTCGTGCTCTAATGATGAAAACACAGAGGTAGATTGCACATTCATTTCCAGACTCCATTATCTATAAGGAGTCGCTTCCCTAATGCCACAGATGCACCAATATCATGTAAAATAGTGTGCACGCTAACATATTTAATTGCTGTTTTTGCGTATTCCACTCCAGCCTTGATAGCTAGCTGGTTGATTGTGCAGTTTGTTTCAGTATTGATTTCTGCTTTTCTTTTTTCAATCCCGAGGATGCAGGCTATAATTCAGATGCTTGACTGACAACCCCATGCTCCACCCTCTTTCCAAACAGCGCTTGTTTTAAAGCCCTCTCGCTGGATTGCTAATGTGAGAGCACATTTTATTTCTCACTGCCTGCTTTCAGAAATGAGGCGTGACCTCTCTTGACGCTCTCCTTAGAGAGGCTTAAGAAAATATTTTTTTGTCTTGCCACATGGTCAGTGGTCACAGAGACATGAACCAACATCCAGACTCATGAACCACACACTCAACCACTGATGATCTTTTTCACAGTCACCAGTCCTCTTGGTAAATAAAATTGCTTTATTTTGACCAGAACTGGGCCTACATTCAGTTACTTATTAAATGAGAAAAGAGCTGGTGATAACCACTGGATCTAATTCAAGGCCAGGTCTGACATTAGAACGTGCGTTTGGATTGAGTTCGAGCAGCCCCAACTCAATTTATATTTAAATAGGTGGTGCGTCCAAATAGGAGTCCGTGCATATGAATATAGCCATGTATTTGCTCCCATATGCGTCTGCTACTTAGCTCCAATTAGGCTGAAAACACTGCCGCTGATTCAGAGCTTGCACACGGTGCCTGACTTATCACTGCTCCACAGGTTCCACTGCTGTGTGTTTATTTTCACATGAGTGAGCATGAGCTTGTCTGAGTGCTGACATCATTTCAGCAGTGGGAAGAGTAAAGGGGGAGTAAATAAGCAGACAGGGCTTGTCAGGTGGGTGTTATGGCTGCCCCGAGTCTGCCTTCAGCTGCAGCTCCAGCCAAGAGACACACATGTCCTCCCTCTCTCTGTCCTCAGTGTCACTATATCTTGCATAGCGTGGGGACACACAGAGCACAAGGTAGACTCGCTTTGATCTGCACTGTGCCTAATTGAGTCACAGGCGATGACTCTATCTGTGTACATCAAGGAATTTGCCAGTGTTTGATTATTTCACCGGGGGATTAAACCTCATTTTAGGGTGTTCTGCATTAACCTATTAGGCATGCTCATCTGCATTGCTAATGAGGGTGGGGGACAGCTGTCAGGGGTGAGGGGAAAACATGATCATGCAATCCTTGAGTGAGTGATCCTGGCTCCGATTAGCCTCAGCGAAGTTTGCTGAGCCCAAGTGATAAGGCAGGCAGAAATTCCCAAGTTGCCAATAGCTCTGAAAATTATCACACTGTAGGCAAAGGCAAAATTGTGGCTTACGGCACCCGGGCTTCAATCCAGGGACTGCCCAGATTGACATTATTTAAAGCTATGGAAATGTACCCTGCTTGCCTATCAGACCACAGCTGAAATAAGATTTTCCCCCCTAGCCTGCTCCATTTATGAACATGCCCAGGATGCTGGCATTCTCAGAAAAGGGTGATTTGAGCATAATTTTACAATTTTATGATCTAATCTGGATAATGGAAATAAACAAACATGGTGTAGCACTAGGCAGACTAGTGTGAGTAGTGCTTTGGAAGGTTTGAGATAATCATACAGAAAACCAGCATGAAAAGCAAGCAAACAAACCTTACACATTGCATATTGTTTCACTGCATTATCTCTGCTACAGTCATATAATACATTACTTCCAAATCAGTGAGCTGTTTAATATTAAGTATAGCTCAACAATTTTTTTTGTGGGGAATAAGGACTGGGTGGAAATCTATTAACATGTTTTCACATGTTGTGATCGCATGTCCATTAAATATAAAACAATTGTATAAGCATTGTTCCATTGTACAACAATATACATTTTGCACAAGTCTAATGCAAATGCTTAGCGTTTCCAAACCAAGATGAGTAATTGCAATCATCTTCCTTCAATAAATGCAATCACTGCTTTGTAAAGCAACCAGATTGTTGTGTGTAGGTATGACCTCTTTGTAAATGAAGTGTTAATGACCTGGGTCAGTACTAACATGACTGGTTGCACATGCACAGACGATGGGAGTGACCGAGTAACTGGATATCAACCTAAAACAGCAGCCAGTGCCACACACACACACACACACACACACACACACACACACACACACACACACACACAATGTTGGGTGAGATGGAAGAAGTAGTGTGTTAGTTTTCTCAGGCACTGAGCATGTGCCATCTCCAGAGACAACAATAATAAACACAGCTGCACATTAAATACACTGTTATTCTTCAGTGTTTCCAAAAAACAACCCAAGTAATTGCTTTCTAAATTTTTACTCTCAAAATTTTAGCACTCTACGCTAAATATTTCCAAACCAAGAAACGCTTGACTGCACCAAACCTAATCAATCAATGTCAAAAGTGCAGAGAGAATCCTCTGGCGTAGCCTGTTTGACTTAAGCACACTATTTGTGCTCTCCCTGATCCCACAGTCTTTGTCTACATTGTAATGACTGTTGCGTTAATCCTGGGATTTTTCCTGGGGGTCACCTCATGGCAATGCCTTGCCACACCAGGTCTAGAGTTTAACCGAGCCAGGGCCATGAGGAGGGGGGCTGGAGGGTAGAACAACAATGACCTGTCTCCCAAGAGATACCTCCATTTACGGCTGGTTTGGAGGTTTCTGATAGACCTGCTAACCCATTTTAATCCTATTAGAGCAAGCCCACAAAGAGTGAAGCTGCAGCGGGCAGAGTGGAGGGAGAGGACTCCTGATTTCTGCCACGAGGTGAACAGGGACAACAGTTTTCCCATCAAAACTCATCTATTAGAGGAGCAGACAGAGGAACGAAAGAAAAAACACAAAAAGCCCAGCAACAAGCAGAACCATTGTGTTCTGACAGACTCAAAGAAGAGGACCACCAGAGGCTAGGCATCTCGAAAGTCAACTGACTGGATATCCATCTTTGGCCATAACGGATGTGTTTCTGATGGGCCGCTTGATAAATTTCTCGTAAGGCAAAGCCACAGGAAATGGTACTGTAGACCCTTGTAGAGTCACCTCACAAAAGCTTGAGAAGGTTGGGAGGCCTCAATGCACTTTTGTTCCTTGCTCCGGTTATGGGACACGTGGTGGCCAAGTGTGCTGGTGGTCCGTCCTGTTACCCATCGCCAATGTCGAATCTTAATGTCTCCCATTGTGACGGACGACGAGGGGGGAGTGACAGGGTCCATACAGACAGAAAGTGTTCTTTAGCCAAGCAAGGCAGGATATGACTCTTTAAGGGCCAGAGGGTGTGAATGGACAATGGCACCATGAAAGAAAAGCAGCTCTGAGAAAGGGGCACTAAGTGATAATGCACTTTCACACTGAGTGCATCCCAGCCAGGCTTCCTTCAAACAGCACCCAGATTTTAGTAGTCATATAACTATTCCTGAGTCCCACAGTTATAATAGGTACACTAATCTATGATAACTTGTGCAGTAATACTGAACAGTTTGTCCTGTATATGCCTGTCAAAACCTATTCACATACATTCGTCAATCATCATTTGCTTGGGTGCTGTATGAATAAATAATAATTTCATTCCAGAAATGCAAAGCAAGGCATGACTTCTAAGGCAATACACTTCAAAATCTAGCTTCACCTTCTCTGTTCATACACACTACATGAACAATGACTACAATCTATTTACAAGTGAAACACTGGTACAGCAGATATAGAATAAATGGGGCTTTGCTTGATGGACAGCTTCTTTAAAGCCCTGTGGTGTATAGGTCTAGCCTCTACCTCCCCTGGGGCCACGGTCTTTAAAATAGCACAAACCGGGGATGCTAAACACAGAGTCATGTCATACATTTATGTATGGGTCTGACCTTTTCCATAATGAGTTCACATTATAACCGATGATCTAAAACAAATTCACAAATTTTCTCGGCTGAGGTGGTGACAGAAACCAGGAAATAACATACTGTATGTGAACGTAATTGCTGTATAAATACTAATTACTGTATATATGGGTACTGTTTTTTGTTTTTTTTTAAGTATATTGCTTATTTCAGATGTGGGCTATGATAAATAAAATACAATTAAATTCATAAAAACAGTAATAAAAATAAAATAACAGAAAAATGTGATGGATGAGGTTACTTTTTAAGAATGCATTCTATTGGATGCCCAATACAATTTGTTATATAATATTCCCAGATTCCTAAATATTTTAACTCTGTATTGCATCGGCAGAATTGGCACATAATGTCGGATATGACTTGTCTGTTTGCATTGTACAGTGCAAGTGTTATTATACCTCATATTTACATCTAATATCCAGACTAAATGGACACAAAGCAGGAGATGAAATCAGCAGACTGCTTAATGCCTCACCCCTGATCAGTTCATGCATAATTGCCTCCTTTCAGTTTGTTAAATCAGGTTGTCAAATTTCTGCCACCAATGAAGTGCTCCATACTCGGAGGATTTATGGCTTTTTCAGCTCACAGAGGGTGGAACTAGAGATGCCTATGCTTCTGCCCCATTGGCCGAATCGTTTGAACATTGGCATCTAAGGAATGAGGTTGTCACTCATGGACAGTGTATTATTTTGCGGATACAGCAGACACGAATCAAATAGAAACTATGCATTATAATACACTGGTTATTTTCCTTAGTAGCTCGCTGGCGAATGCTGCTGCATTAGGTCAGAGAGTGTACTTGACAGAAAACATGCATACTGAGTGGCTACTTGTGCTGCTTTTCATTTGCACTGTGTATTGATTTTTAGGTGGCCTATTTAATCTAATATTATGTGTGGGTCTCGCACTGCTTTCAGGTTGCCTGTGTGGGCTGGTTATATAGGAGACTTGATAATTGCATTGGTGGAAGCAAACCCAGGTAGCTGATGTGCCAACTTTGAATGTTCCCTTCATTCAGAGTACAAACATACAAACTGTCATAAGTGGACAAGCACATAAACACTGTAGAATACATTGGCATGTCACAGCCGATGCTGTTTATTGAGATTTGGAAATCAAGAGAATGGTGTTTTAACTTGTGCAAGATTATATGTGCACCCACTGTGTTCCAGATAAAACCCCTTTGTTGGTACAGATTGTCCTCTTTCTGGTCCGTGAGATGTTACACTGAAATGTCATTGCCTAAATAAGATATCAAATCCTCCAAAGATCTTAAATCATCCTGACAAATATCATTATTGTAATGCATTCACTCAGTGTGTTGTTTAAAATGGCAAACACATCCTCTATAATAAAGCAATGGTTATCACAAACATGCATAGAAAATATATGAGCCATGCCTTTAAACATGCCAAATCATATTACTGTCATGGTCACACATTCCTGTCTCCTGATAGAGCAAGATTAAGCTGTCAGAGTGAGAGAAATGATAAGATGCTGTTCGGTTTACAAATGAAGAGTAATTAGGGGCACTGGCAGCTGTATACAGTCCCTAACATCTCCAGTCCTGCAGGACAGCATCTTAACTCAAGCCTGGATTTAGTTTTACAATCTTTCCAGCAGAGAACTCCGGTGTTTGCAGTTCAGTTATTTACCATATTTAGACAGTCTCTCTCTCTCTCTCTCTCTCTCTCTCTCTCTCTCTCTCTCTCTCTCTCTCTCTCTCTCTCTCTCTCTCTCTCTCTCTCTCTCTCTCTCTCTCTCTCTCTCTCTCTCTCTCATTTCAGGCTCTCTCTTAGTTAAGTTGCTTACGCTTTACAGAGAGAAATTATGATGATGATGATGGCAGTGGTCTTAAAGGGGCTTAATTTTGAGAGACATATGCAAACATTAATGAGCTTAACGAAGAGGCGGCAAGCAATATTTATTAGACGTGACAAGCAGCACTGGGCTTAGCAGGTTCCTGGTAAGCATAAGAAAATGTTATGTCTTAACCCTATACAAAATAAAGAGAAACGTCAATTACATAAGACAACAAAACATTCACTAAACATATGAGCATGCATGTATATTTTTATATATAAGACAATACAAATGTGAATTAACCCATAATCTTTTGCACACATCTTTGTGAGTTAAATAATTAATCATTTTTATAGCAATTCTTATAAAAGCATTCATTTTTGTGTACTATGTTGGTGGATAAGTATGCATTTATGTGAGCTTTATGAAACCTTTCTTCGCATGTATTCTTTGCATTTGCACAGTAATTCCAACTTCCAAAAATTCAAATAGCAGCACTTGTTTTGATCATCAACGAGCACCTCTCGGTCGTGTGTTTTAACCTCTATTAGGCAGGATTACGAGGCCGCTAGCACGCTGGCATTTGGTAAGTGTCACAGTGACTGCACTTGGTGGCGGAATGCTGGGTTGTCAGTAGTGCGCTTTATCGCCAGGCTTTTCTCCTTTGCAGAGTGTAGACTAATAAGCCTAGAAATTACAATTGCCTCCCTGCTGAATCCCCGATAGCTGCAAATAATGATATCAGTGCCCTGCTAATCTCCTCAGCTCGCCGCTTGGCATCAGCCTATTGAGTCACCTGTCATACTCATGTCTGATGAGGTGAACTTAATCTCACTGTCTGTAATGACAATGGGGGCCATTTGAATGTTGAGAATGATATTTGTCAAAGTTTCCTCTGTTTTTTTCCCCCTTTGTCTTTTGCCAACAAAGAATCCTGTCAGAATGTGTGCGACTCAAGATTATAGAAGACAGTAAAGATTAATCATATGTGCTTGCTTTTCTCATCATTTCAAAAGATTGGTTTAAAAGTAATTCTATTTTTGAGTATTCCAAGGCTGAGGATAATTGTAAGAATCAATTTCTTTCAGCATGATTACAAATCTATTCATGATTAAATGTCTTTCCTTGAACAATATTACACAACGCGTTACAGATTTTCTGAACATATATTGTACTTGACAATGACCTACGCATCCTGTACACATTTCGTCAAACTCACCATGTATAGAGCTGGTTAATTTTTAAATTCAGGTTTGTTACTGTCTTTTATAGGGATAACTCCTCCAAAGTACGTTAGCAGAAGAAAAAACTTTTCAAGGTAAGTGGAAGAAAAGTACGAACCAATCTCTCCTACATGTTGCATCCGTGATCTATATTGAGTATGAGTATTGGCTGAGATAAATTGACCTAAGAAGCACTGACAGATGTACAGTGAGGACTAAGCGTTCTATTCATATATGAGCACTAAAATGCCTGAACTGCCTATGTATCTCCATAACAATGAAAACCATTTCAGGTGTCCTAAGCAATAAATAAAAATTTGTTGTAGAGCTATATGAAAGGAGCTAAAGAGAGGTATAAAATTGTATAAACCTGACTGAATGTTGTATATAAATCCTATGGGGCTCTAGAAAATTTGAACTGTACGCAGTAGCATCTGCAAACATGGAAATAATTTCACAATTCTAGTATTTGACCATTTGACTAATTATTGTAGGTAAGACAACATAGCATATAGGGATGGTTATCAACATGGTAACACGCATGCAGTCATGCTAGCAACATAAAATTAACCAATTATTATGGAATTCTATTTACTACCATTTACTATGTTTCATTTTTATCTCATTAGTGTCTTTTTGAGAATTAAATATCCTGTTTTACATAGAAAGCCCAGCGGTTTTCTGAAGAATCTGTGTTCTTTGACACATCATAGCCCCCACCTCACCCCATCCCATTCCATCACTCATCGATCAGTCTTACAGAAAACTGTCATTAGATAAGTGACTGCTTCCTTCCGCTGTCAGATTACCATTGACAGGACAATCAGTGCTGCCTTACTAATGTCAGCACTGACAAAGAATCATTTAGGTCCAGCATGTACTGCACCGTGCCATCCTCCGCTTCACCCTGTCACTAAGTCGACACACGGGGACTGTTAGGACATGCCATAACAGGAAAAAAAAAAAATCCTTTCACTGAACACTGAAGAGGGTGGACGTACCACGTATAGTAAAGCTGGCAGCATAATTAGCTTCCTACAGTTGAGATGAATAGATTTATATTTTTTAATTATTATTATTGTTAATATTATTATGAATCCTTCACTATTATTATAATATGGCAACACCGAAATTAACAAGAGGCTGTGATCATCAGGTGCAGGTGTATCTCCAGAAGAAAGGCAAGCAATTTATCTTTAATGCACATTAACATTTGAGTTAAATCTTACAATAAAGTGGAGAGACAGAGGATCCAGCACCTAATGGGATTTTATGTTGATGTTTTGGCTGTGAGACTGGCCATGCTAATGAATCCTGCTCTGTATTCACATAGAGGTAAACTGGTATAAAAAAGATGTCACAGGGAAATGCAGGCTGTGCACGTTTCCACTCCAGCATGAATTAGCCAAAGGACAGGAAGGTCAAAGTGTTGCCATTATCAACACAAATCCTTCAGCTGACTGCCTGTTTAAATGCCTGACTGTGGGCTCTCTCTGTGTTTTAAAAAAAATAAAAAAAATAATAGTGATATCTTTCTGTGTCAGTGAATACAGCATTGTAAATGATGTATTCACTGATGGTAAAGATATAATTGTTGAAATATCTACAATGAAAGATCACATACAAAATAACGCATTTGTAAATGTCATTGGTGAAAGGCATTAGATGTAAGGGAATATGTTGAATATAGGCTCTCGCTACTGAACAACAACTGCTATGGAGAAGCATTACATTTATACTGCACACAGAGCCTCCCAAACCATGCATAACAATTAGGACTAAACAGAGCGCCTGTTCTCTGTGTTCAATATTTCCCCAAAATGACTGTCTGACTTTTTTTATGCTGTAATTTGAAATCTGTTTGGCTTGCCTGAAGAGGAATATTATTTCTGTGTGAGAGACAGTCGCGCTAATGAGCGTGGTTAAGAACATCATTATATTTTAAGTATCGTTCTGCTGTTCACAGCAAGGATTGCAAGAAATCGCTGTAATAATATGCTTCTGTATATCACATTCTAAGGGACATCTGAGGCTGATGCTATAATAATTAGCATGACATTTTCGCTCTGCCTTCCCAAAAAGGAAGAAATTGTTAAACTACATTAATCAGGAGTAATTCAGTTGTACTTCAGTTGAAGTTTCTGTCATGCTGATATTTGGTTTATTTGCATTGATGTCTTGGCAGAAGTATTTCGCCGCTCGAACAAAAGGAGCAATGGTGTATGTTAAGTGCTTTTGAAACAGCAAGCTTTCGAAGCAGCAAAACTATGTCTGATGAAAGGGTGTGAAATACAATGTGGAAATCGATTTCACAATCCTCTCTTTCCGCTCGACCAATAGAGTGGCACTATGTCAATGCTACTCCGTGCATGCCTGTACATTTAATACACTCTCAATGAAGGACTTAGCAATTTCTGCTCCTGTTGTTAAGTCCGGCAAATTAATGCATGTTTGTGCTTGTATGAGTGGCAGAGGCAAAGGAATATTCAATTGCTTTGAAATTGATTGGACTGTTGATATAATGTAGTGGCACTACAGTTGCATGTCTGGAGAGTACGCTTGAATTTGCCTCATGGCTACAAGCTTAGACAATAGCTCCCAATATTCCCAGATGAAAAAAAGCAAAGCATGACATTTTGGGTTGTATACACCATACAATTAGCATGCTAAGTGGTGCTAATGACAAATAAAGAGATAAAGCCCTGAGCTCTTCTTGCTGTGATTGTCATCTGAAGCACTCTTGTTAGGGCTCGTGATGTATTTGTTTGTGTCTTTCTTCCGTCAATTACAGTTTGCACTTTGTCACCCGGTTTCATTGTTGTTATGAGCTGGCACATCTCTCGCTCTGTACATGTGTCTATTGAATATGAATGGAAGCTCACTGTCTGCTTATGACAAAAGGGCCACAGAATAGGAAGTGACAGACAGAGCGAGAGAGGCAGAGAAAAGGAAGAGCTTCTGTGTGGAGCACTGTCTGTACCATCTGCACGGCCAGGCAAAACAGGATGCAAACATGGGGGAAATTAAAAGGCTTTTGCCTGTGATTAATGGTGGTGATACATGTCAAGCCGTTTAACCATATTTAACAAAACTATAGCAGTATGCAGCTGTTGCATTCTCTCGCCTAAAAATGGCCAGAAGAGAAGAGGGGGAGAGAGTGCAGCAGGTGGTGAAAAAACTGGAATGAGAGAATACAGCATGACTTTCATTAAACACTGCACTACTGCTATAATTCTCCACCATGAAAATAAAGGATCAAGGCATTTTTAACTTAAAAATAATGTATGAAACAGCAAGGTGTGAGATTTGCTCTCTTTGCTTTTTTGCTTCTTTCAATCAAGCACGTCTGTCAACTGTTTATCTAAAAAAAAAAAAAAAAACAAACCCAAAGATGACCAACACTGTCAATTAAAAAAGCTTTACTTAATAGAGCTTTGAAGCTGAGCCACAACAGCTCTATCTCGGTCATCGGCATAGCAGGGAGTTTCTTTTTTTTGAGATTCGAGCCAAGTAAATAAGCAGCAAAACATGGGGGAGGCACTAAACATGGCCTATCCCAACATCCCTAGACACCTATTATGTGATATGCAAAATTATGCCCTAGCAGATACTAATGATGAGCCAGTGATGTCTTGTTAAGAGACATTGTTTGGCTTCAGATCCCACCATGTTAGCCTTGTATTCCTCACTTAATGAAAGACAAGAAAGAACCGAGTACTGCGTTTCTTCCTTCTTCTTCCTCCTCCTCTGCATTGTCATTGTCTCGGGTGCAGTTAACTCATGCCTGTGTTTTTGCTAGGCTCTGTCCCTTGGCATGAGCAGGCCTGATTTGGCAGAGGAGAGCATTGAGAGTGTGCCTTCCCAGCAGGGGAGGGCCTTTTGATGCAGACCCCTGGGAGCTCGCCACCGAGCCAGAACTGTGTGTCACAGATGTGACAGCTTTCATCTAACAGTTAACTTTTTCCTAATTAAGTCACCCAGCTAATTACACTCAGATCTATCCGATCGAAAAACTGAACAGGATAAGGAAAAAAAACAGAAACGCTGGCCCATATTAGAAAAGATCATATAAGATATTTGGGAGAGGATGATGAAGGGTGGGTAGAGGGACAAACAGGACTCACCTGGGTGCAAAAACACATCACACACCAAATGCAACAAGGCCCATCTCATTTGCACCAACACCTTCCTTGAATGCTGAGGCGTAATTATGAAATAACAGGGGGAAGAAAAAAATGACAAAAGGAAAAAAAAATCCATAATTAGCAAGGCAACTCTCGGCACAAGAAATGGAAATTAGTCACAGTGTAATAAATTAGCCTATGCATACATTATGTGAGATGAATACCCTTGGGGCTACGAATTAGCGCTTTTGGACTTGCACCCTCATGTATCTAAATAAACCATTCAGTCCTTGCTTATTATAGGCTCACAAAGAGGCAGCTCTGAAACCGTCTTTCCTTTCAAATCAGCCGCACACACACACACACACACACACACACACCATTTATAGGAAGGCTATATGCTGCAGTGGGAGGGGGATGATTGAAAGGAGAGAGTCTGTCATATTCCGGTGTGCTCTCATGCTACCTTCATTTATGCATTTGTAAACTATCGCATATTTCATTCCCATTTTAGTTTGATTAGTGCTGGCACTTTCTAGGACTTTCACATTTTTTCCCTAGACAGTAAACAAACACAGAATTAAGCCGAGCTGACTCGAGCTGGGGAAAATTTGCATCAAAATAATATAGCGAGCTACAAACCAGCAGAATCAGATAGTGGCAACAAAAGCAGACAAATTACAAATTAAAAGGAATGATGTGAATTGTATTTTGTCACCAAGCTTCACAGGCCATTTGGAGGATAGAGGAAAGAAAGAAAGAAAAAAAAACATGGCAAGCGGCAGTGCCGTGTTTTGATGAGTCTTATCTAGAGCGATTATTCATACTTGTCCTTCTGCTTGAATTAAAGCAAGAGTGCTGGAGCCCGTTAAAGCCAAATACTTGAATGGCTAGTGAACTCTCACCTTTGCGCGCATCCATTTAGCTTGCAAATGAAAGCCAAGTACAGTCGGCAAGAGCCATAATGGGCCTTTCTTCTTGCAGAGTGCGGTCATTACATACTAATTTCTCCTGGAAGCTCTTCAGGAATTGAAATACTTGGCTGTGGCAGCCCTGCCTCGTGCTGAAACGCACAGGCCTACAATGCCAGCACACAAGGTGTTTGTTCAAGGCCTACTCACAGCAGCTGACCACAATCAGGCTCGATTGAAGAGGGCTGATTGCAACTTGATGCAGCACTGCTTTCAGATAGAGGGAAAAAAAATGAATAAAATGCTGGCAGTGTGATTTTCATCATGATTAAATAGATTCTAAAAAAAAAAAAAACACTCCAATTTGTCATATTTTAGCGGGACAGCAAGTAATATGTAAATGACACACATAGACGGGGGATGATTTTAGTGAAGGAATTTAAACAGTAGTCTGTAGAAAATATTGTAACTTCATCTTAATGAGCAATAGTGCAATTGTTAGCAATGTCATGACATTCTAAAGGATCAGAATATAAAATGAATGGTGAGGTGAATATAATCTAACCTTACCCTAATTAAATTATATAAATGATTGAATATAACAGTTTACACTATATGGAATAAATTAGAACTGTGTCTAATTGCACATATTCCTTGAGAAACACCATGAAATGTAAAAGTTAAAGGTTATTCAGTGACAATTAATTAATTAGTTTAGTTGCAGGTATACCTCATAAAGACTTAAATACACTCATTTGGCTTGATCTACTGAGTTGATGAGTTTTACCTGGCAACGTTCAGCTTAGAGTGGGAGGAACATTTGGAAACTGTACAGCAGATTGTTAAGCACACATCAGTTGTTTGGAGGGGCTGGTGATTTAATTAAGCAGTTAGGCAGGTGGCTGATTGAAAAGCTTAATTAATACAGTGAATGACTGGTTTGACCAGTGTAGTAGCTTACAATACATACAGTACAGTGTGCACATGCTTCATGCAACATTCCATGACAGCTGAAGTGGTCATATATGACAGTAATGCTTTGTACAAGCCGCAAGCAATAAAATGGCCATGCCATTCCAATAAAACCAAAATAATAATGACTGTCATTTAATTATACATTGAAAATAAAATAAGTATTTCATTACAAATTATTAAATCATTTTCTTAATAATTCAAATAAACATTACGGAAACAGGTGCTGCAATTACGCAAATAAATGCATCATGTATTGTCTTATTTACTTAATGGCTTGTACAGAGCAATATTACTCTAATCTACCCCAAATTCAGAAGGGTTATCTATCTGAGACTTACTTAAATATTGTCCCAGGAAGTCAGCAGATGGCATGGTGTGTCAGCCTGCCACAGTGTGATTGAGACATCACACTAATCCATGTTTAACCTGCTGTCTGTCTATGTTTGTGTGTGCGTTTGGCATACTGCGAAGAATAGGCTCTCAGAAGACCCATGAGGTTTACTACAGTGTTGAGGAGAACGATGAAATACTATGTATAAATAAAATTACTCTCTCTCTCTCTCTCTCTCTCTCTCTCTCTCTCTCTCTCTCTCTCTCTCTCTCACATACACACACATATATACTGTGTATATATATTTAGTAATATATTTTATATATTTATTTTGTGCATATTATATATTAACTTTAACTAACTGGTTAGGACAAACATAACATATGTTAGACTGTAAATTATTGCATGTCGATGCCCTTCTTCATTTGCGTTGTTTCTTGTAAGACTCTCTGCACAAGGTCAGCTTTGACCCACCACAATCCTGACTCCTCTCGTGCTCTGCCTCTCACTGCCTCTCTACAAAGCTCTCAGTCTTTCTAGCATTCTCACTTTCCCTCTCTCCCACTCTCCTCCCTTCCCTTTCTTCCCCTTTCTCTATCTCCCTCTGCCTCCCTCTCTCCATTGCTTGCTCAGAGAAGCAGCCAGTGTTTACTTGCCCTTATCCGACTGGCTAATCCCTGCAGCAGTGAAAGACTCCACTAAATAGGTGCTGGAGAAAAAAAATGAGGCGAGAGGGACAGGCAGAGCCATTAGAGGAGAGTTTATCAGAGTCGCTCAATCTGTTATCACCTCTGTCCCTCTGTCCCCCCCACCAGCTCACCTTCCCCCACTGTCACAGAGCCACTGATTACAGCCCACCACGATGCCTGGCTCCGGGTCTGTGTGTGTGAGAAAAGGGGAAAGAAGGGGAATGAAAGTGAGTGAGAATGAAGAGACTCATTCTCATGAAACGTATGTGAGGTAGAGAGAAACAGTGCTTCTCAGGGATGCATGTCTGTCTCTGTCTACGGCTAAATGAACATGGAATTTGTTTTCAAAATCTAGAAATATAAATATTATATAATTTAATATATAATTTAAATCACAAGCAAATTTAATTTTTAATATTTTATTTTGTTTGTAATTTCACAGAAGTCTATGTAGTTTAAAAAAAAAAAAAAGTTTATGTTTTAGGTGTATTTTATCTGTATCAATTAAATTAAATGAATTTCGATAGTGTAAAATGTATTATGTTCTATATTTGTGGATAAAAACTAAAATACAGCAACAATAATATTCATCATAATCATATTTCTCATTCTCGCTGTAATAAACCATATAATCGAAAGTGGTAATTATCTTATATTTCCATGTCACAACAAGCTTTTAGCACCTCTGTTAGCACTCCAGCATTGCATTATGGGTTAAGATAAATGCGACAAACACCACTGAATCCTAGTGTGATTCAGCACCGGAGACTCATGTGTGGTTTTTTGAGGGTCAGTAATCCAATGCCACAGCCGTCAGGACTACTGAGAGAAAAACACATCAGTGCATATGAAGAGGCCCATGGTGTTAGCTCCACTTTAGGTCTCAGGCTTTACTGTACTTGACTGCACCTCTCCATGAAGACTAGGACACAATAAGCATCGTTAAGGGGCATCGACTTAGCACAGCTGTCAGAGCAGAAGCTGAGACCATTTCACTCTCAATGTGTGTGTAAAGACCTTGAGCCAGGTCTCAATATCAATAGTGTACATTGTATTACATAAAGGAATGGCATATACTGCATGTTCTATCAACTAACACATCACACAGACGACACTTCAAGACGAAGAAGAATTTAAATATCTGTTTTTTTGTTGATGTTGTTTTTGTTTTTTGTTTTTTTCCAGATTCAACACAATGATTCAGAGGCATTTATGTGAAGTAGTCACTCTAAGATATTCTGGTACAGTGTTCCTCCGTGTTTTGTTTAACACTGGCACAAAATGTCCTGTTTCTATTATTCAGAGTAATATCCAAAATGTGGCTTATTTGGAACAGCTTTCCCAAGCGGAGCAACAGAGAAATGCCCTGGTCCCTGGCAGCAGCGGGGAGACGGCTTCCAAACGCAGTATACATGGCCATACGCACCGGCTGCTGTTTAGCCTCTAATGGCTGGTAATGTGGGCTCTATGTTTACCAAGCAGTGGGTCTCCAGCACACAGGCTGTGACAAATTATGAAAGGCGGGCCTGTGTAGCCAGGCTGAATTTCATTAAACTTTAACTGGCCTTATCTGTGGCGCGACAGAGGACAGCATAATAAATGCTGACAGGTATCTAAAGACCTGTGTTTGGCCTGGGGAGAGCGAACAGCGGGAAAGGCGCTGCCAGCTTTGTTACCAAAGAAGGGACATATGTTGTCGGCTATAAAATCCTAAAGCAGATGTCGCCTTTTTTTTAAGCAACTGCTGCCATGTTTAACACATTTCATTTATTCTTGTTCTTCTGTACTGTGGAAATGAAATATATATATATATATATATATATACTATAGTATAAATACTATATATAAATATATATAGTAAGTTGGATTAGGGTTAAAAATTCAAAAACATTGTCAAAAACATTGTCAGTTAAATTTCTCTAACATAATGAGAGATTTCTACCTTGCTCATCCTTTCCAATCACATTAAAAAGAACCTCTTTACATAAGCATGCTTAGAACGTAAGAACAGATAAATGGGTCTCAGATTTCTTAACTAACAAAAAGGAGAGATTTAAAGGATGAGCATGGAGAAAAAGAGAAGGACGCAGAGAGCAGATTTATTTGATGATCGTCCATAAAGGCTAGCAGGTTAGAGAAATCGTTAAAACCCTAAGTAGCTGAAGCGAGGCTCTGTTTCGGGCTACATGCACTTCATAGGGCACTCTAAAACCTTAGCCAAAAGCCACTTTATTTTGCTCTGAATGAGTTTAGCCACAGTAACACTACTTGTGGTGGCTGATAAATAAAAAAAGAATCACAATGCTTCAAGACTTTATCATGGCACAATATGTATTACAATATTTACCAACAAGGTTACCAATTATCTCCCCAATGTTAATCACTCTCTGGCTCTTCTGGTCCTCTGGGCCTTGGCCAATATTAAATATGTGTGAATAACTGCTAACAGTCTCATCATTATAATAGTCCCATGCTTCAGATTCAGTAAAACATGAAAGTGTTATGAAAGTATAATTCTCCATTATATGTGAAATGTTGTCAATGTAAGAAATTAACAGGTTATATATAAAATGTGGTTACAATAAAAAGCTTTAATAAAAAGCCAAAATAATGCAGCTACTGATAATTTAGTTTTGACATTAATACATATTCTTAATCATTTTAGAAAGAGATATTTATTGCACTGCTGTTATCACACCATTTGTATTAAAGTGCCATGTCAATATTTTATAATATTCATTTATTTTGTGTCCATAGTGAGTTCTCAGTTTGAAGGAAGGCTGAAAGCTCTATCATCAGCAACATCAGCAAAAGAAGTGTTACCCAGATGAGAGGTCACTCAGGGTGGACAAGACCCTCGAGCCAAGCCTAACCCCATACACACACATACAAACATGTGCTGCCACTCAAGTGTCCCTGAGTTAATCCAGTTGGTTGTGTAGTTTTCCAGTTTGCACAGCCACCTAAGACCTTCCACAAACAATCTGAGTGAGGACTTCTGCCCTGCTACAGGAATATTTGCCTTCCTCTGTCCATTCGGTCCACCCTGACACTTAAAAGGGTTGTGTGTGTATGGGTGGTGGGGGACGGAGTGGCGGATTGGGGTGGGGGGATCGGGGGTATGTGTGTTGGTTGGGATTTGGTTTGAAGATGGGCTGGCTTCATATTTTAATGGCTGCCTGAGAAAAAAAAAAGTGCAAAAATAACCTCGTCTGAGTATGCTTCAAATTCCATGGCCACTCTGGCTTGTTGTCATGGCTTGTGTGCAAGAGAAAAGGCGATGTAATCAATAACGCACAGCCTTGAAAATGTCTCCAAAACAGATGGCCCATTGAGAAAAGAATTCCAGCGCCTGTGTGCCTTAAGCTTCAGCATTTACAGGCTTTAATTCATTGACAGGCAACAAATTCTTCTCCATCTCAGGTCTGAGGAAGCTTTAAAAATCTGGATTGCTTTACAGATACCAGCTTTGTTGTCTTTCTTTCTTTCAAATTGGTGCACTTCGAGATCAAAAAATGTATCATTACAAGCCAATCAGACAAGTAGCATTTGCTAAACAAGTGACTAGACCCTGGACAATAAGGCCAATTAGAACACTGTTTAAAAAAAAGCACTGCCATTTTCCTTTAGTGTCAGATTGTTTATAGTCCTGGGACCAACACACTCTCACTATGCTCTTTTCTAGCACTGCTACTCCAGCTTTAATTCCTCCATCCAGAGTGACGAGTCAGCAACAGACCAAATCCATGCTCTCTATAGACACCTGCTCGGTTCTGGAGAAGCACGAGATATTGACCTTCAATTCAGCCTGATATGCAGCAGTGATGAAAAGAGATAAGCTGTCTAATCGGCCCTCCATCTCCGGCACCTCTTTATTGACTAACTGACACACACTCTAGCTCTGGTGCAAGCGCCACTGCCGAGACAGCCTGGCAGATGCCACACACACAGTCCAAATAGATATTTGAAAGGGGGCTAATGTGAAAATTGCCTCTAAAGGAAAACAAATCAATTTGCTCCATTAAAAGGTAATTGTATAGAAATCTGTGCCTATTTATGGAGATACAAAGCAGATCTGCTTTCCAGATAGGTCAGAATGTTCTTAAAATCTTTGCTTCCTTTCACAGCACATGCTTTTATGGTTCTTTCTTTCACAGGAACATTGCTTTATCAATTGTTTGACAAAGAAAGAAACCTTGAATAGATAACAGAGACTACTGCAGTTAAAGACATGGCCAAGGATTCATGTTGGATTTAACCTGCGATCGTGTTGTAGTGTTTCTCTCAGCACTCTGGGTTTTGGAGGCTTAAGATACTTGAGGATGAGTAGCGGAGTGAGAAAAGGCATGATGAGTGCTCTAGTCTAAGATAGAAGACTGCATGCCCACTCACTCTCAGTTACAGAGCTCCAGTAGGAGCCACTAACTAACACAGGATGCCATTGACTACATATACACACACCATACACACACACACACACACACACACACACACACACACACACACACACACACACACACACACACACACACACACACACACACACACACACACACACACACATCAGAACCAACCCCCTATATTACTCGATATTAAAGATCGTTCCAGTCATTTTTAATATTTATATTCACTCCTACACGAATCTCCATCTATTTCAGAATAAAGCATGGTTTTTGAATTCTAGCTCAAATCTGTGTTAATACTTGCCTGGCCAGATGCAGTGGTGTATTTATTTGATTGACATTGTCTAAATTGAAGTTTGACACTCTTTACTACTCTAACCTTTATGCAAATGCAAAATCATCCAAATATGATGGACAGAATTCAATTAACTGAGATGACAGAGAATAATCTACTGAACTGAATACATCAGGCAGTTGAAAGGTAACATAATCATCATGCTGGTTTGGTGGTGGCAGGAGCGAGAGAGCACAGGAGAGGGAGAGAGAGAGAGAGAGAGAGAGAGAGAGAGGAAGGGGGGGGGGTGAGGATGTAGATATAGCCCATTTCCCTCATCTTATCTAATGGTGCAAGCTCTATTTCTCCAAAGCGGAGTCTTCAGTCCAGTAAACTCTTGATCTCAAATTAGAGGTCTGAAACACTGTTGCTAAGCAATTAGGGGCCTTTATTGAGCAGCTGATTCCTGGCACTCAGTGTCCATCAGTGTGATTTCGCCTCACCTAATATACTTCTATACTCCTGAACAGAATAGCTCTGCGCTCAAAGAAAATGGCTTTGGATCAGAACTGCAAATGAAAGTGATGTAAGCAGTTTTCCCCTCTTCACATCAGGACTGTCTAAAAACTGTTGCTCTCTATATAGGTGTTAAAAACACTCTGTGTGAAATCTATGTGGATAAGCGTGAAGACAGAAAGAGGGCAAGACTAATCATATGCAGAGAGAGAAAAAAAATACTATGTTGTGTTTTATAATTTGTCTCTACACCTAACAAAAAGTAAAGTGAATAAAATACTTTTCAGATTTGTCTTTGTACTTGATTTTGAAAGGGTTTTTTTTTGTGTTGATTTGGTGATTTGGCTAATTTTTGTGCCAACTACTCTCATTAAAAAAAGTGTGTGTGCATATAAACCGCTGTCTGAAAATCTATAGGTGAAGTCTGTCATTCTGCATCAGACACACACTAGACTTGTTGCCAGCTGGGGGCAGCCTTAGCCAAGTTTTAAACTCCTTCACTGCTAATTCTTAGCACAGCCAAGACACAAAGATCTCAACTAAATACACAAATAACAAGATGCTGATTATGCTTTTAATTATACATATTAACCAAGTCACAAAAATACATCAAAAATATTTCATTTTAATTCAGGAATTAATCTTGAGATCTATGAATGTTCAAAGCTCACACTTAATTCATGAAAATATTAACTTCCAGAAGATATTTCTTTCTGCATGCTGTGCAAGTGAAATGTGATTTGTTACTCCGAGCAGTATTTTCCTGACATATCGCTCATTTCAGTACCACTACACAGACACTAGATGTCTCTGTTGTGATGTGTAAGTGTTACTGGCTGCTTTTCATTTATGTGCTTTTTTCATATCCAGTGTGTTATTTTCCCCCATTTGTGGTGTTTTGCTGATGGATTTGTTCTTTTTAACGTGTCTTGAGCTGTAGTAAAATACATACTCATTGCCTTTGTTTTGAAATTGTATTTCATTTCAAAACCAGTGACATGAAAATCAGCGTACAATTAAATTCTGTGTAGTATCCTCTTCATATTTATATATCATTGATAAAATAGGTTGTTTTCTCATGTTTTTCCTTTTTTTTTTATTGCCGTAGTAAGTTTTCTTGAACTGAACATTTATCAGCATTGTAATAAATGCCATGGCAGTTCATCAGTTTGTTGCTGGGTTAATATCTTCCATTTGCATCCTTAACCTGCTGATTCAATTAGAGCATGGTTCACAGTCATATCCTTCTTCTCACACAGCTTGCTTTTATTCTTAAAATGAACCAGCAAAGAAATGCTGCAAGGCCAAACTGCACCCATTAACGATGGGTAAGTGATTCCCCACCATATCTGTTACATATAATGTAGATTCCATTTGCCCTCTAATCGGCTGCAATATGCCATTTAATTAAAGACAGCGCTTGAAAAACCCATGCAAGCAATTTAGAGAGCAACACATTGGAAGCTTGCACGAGGTTACTAGTGTTTTGAACCACTGGTATGAATGCATTAACTGCTAATTAACACATTTAGAATGAAGTAGATTTGTAATGCGCTGATCAGTGGCTAATTGTGTAAGAACTATACACTGGACAGCAATCACAGTTATAAGGGACTGAATATTACATCATCTGTAATTAAATTCCAGACAGTAAATTATTTATTTTTTTAAATACACAAAGCTCATAAATATGATTGAGGGAATAGCTGTCCAGTTTATGAGTGAATTTGTGAGATTGTGCCAAGTGGATGGGAGAATTGAAATTTGAAAGATAGACCTAGGGCATCTGCTCAGATTTCAGTCCATACAGCCTAAAGTGTATCTTACTGTGAAAGAAATATTTGCAGAACCACACACACATACATGTGTGTATATGCGTGTATATATATATATATATATATATATATATATATATATATAAAAAAAAAAATATATATATATATATATATATATATATATATATATATATATATATATATATATATATATATATATATATATATATATATATATACGCTCAAAAATATATATATATATATATATATATATATATATATACTTTTTTTTTATAATATAGTCTTATATATAGAGCCAATATAGGTTATTGGTGTTTCAATTGTTCTTTAACCAAACGGAATTTTTTTCCCCACAGATCACATGCCCTTAGTAAACTGCATTTGTTGCATTTTTGTAAAGGGGTGACAACTCTTTTCACAGATGGTGATATACTCACATCTCTATGCTGGTAAAGAAGGAATACATCCTGCCCAGTCCTCTCTTTTCCAATCATATTTCTGTTTATTTCCAATAGTCTGTCTAACATTCTCTGCAACTGAGCTGAACCTTCTTTTTAACAGAGTGGCCCTGGCTTTTGGATTAAAAGGGCAGTTCTTCATTTGCTGCCAAGTCAGCCTTGACCCCTCTGATCTCAGTAACATGGACCAGTATTGACGTGCAGCTGCCCATTGAGCACTGCAGTCTACTGAACAGGCCTTACACTAAAATTCTGCTTTTTCTTTATCCAGGTGAGCTTGAGAGACTGAAAGACCCATGCAGAGTACTCCTACTATCACTGCTTTCTTTTCAAAACCACACTGTGTAAAAAAGCAAAGAAATACACCCACCCTGATTGTAAAAGCAGCCGTGAAGAATATATGTCTAAAAGATAAAATAAAATTCAAAACACACTTAAATACCAGAGACGATTTGATGCTGGCGGAAGTGAATCATCGTATATACAATCAACACAGTGGCATCTACCCAGATTTGTGTTTGACGTCCACAGTGCATGATGGAATACAAACCCCTCAGAAAACCGCAGTGCTGATTATACAGCAAGTGAAGCTTATTAATAATGCCTGTGCTGTATTACAAGCACATACTTCAGTGAGATTTACTGAGTGTCCTGCTGGGTTGGATCACGTGCCATAGAATGAATGTGAAACAATGTCAACACACATATGAGCACAGCAGGAGTATGCTTCACTGCAGACCACACACACACACACACACACACACACACACACACACACACACATCAGCATTTCAACTGAGCTGTTCAGTTCAGCTCCTCTATAGCTTTGAAGCAGATTCTAATTGAAATGAACTGCTGTTGAGTATCAGAGTGCAGACGAACACTTATATTTCAGTTAGAAAAAACAGCCTAATGTCTACATTAGGAAAAAAAGGCCATGTTGAATAGAAGAGTCTGAAGTGTGCCATAAATACATGCAGATCTATAGAGAAAAATCAATACACTGTATTGAGGTGGTGATATATGAAACCTATTAAATGATGTTTGTCACTGACTGTGGTTTTAGTTAAAGATATAAAATTGCATCAATCTACTGTATATTAATAATAATTTGAATATGAAACATGTTAATATATGTAATCGTTAATATGCGTATTATTATTATTATTATTATTATTATTATTATTATTATTATTATTATTATTATTATTATTATTTATTGATGTTGTTATTATTAATAATAAGAGAGAAAGAAAGAAAGAAAGAAAGAAAGAAAGAAAGAAAGAAAGAAAGAAAAAAATGTTTAATTAATTGCTTTTGCTTTGAGACATTTGACTACTGAGCCCTTGTCAGTGATATACAGAGTGATTAAGATGGAAGTTTTAATCTAAAACATTTTTAATCTTCCACCTCAGCCAGTTTAATAATTTTTTTAAATAATAAAATCTGCCACTATTTTACACTTAAGTTACACAGCATATTTGTTCAAAATCTTGACAAAAGAAGGTGGAAATTCTGATCTGAGATATGCCAGTTGGATTTATGTTAGTAGATGTGGAGGAGGTTGTGAAGGCCTGGGTTTGCTTGTAGAACTCTTCAAATCTCCCTGTTGCTGCTAGAGCAGAGGCTGCTTAACACCCCTGAGTGTTGAAAGAACCATAAGAGCTACTTTGTTTGACTTCCTCTCAGTCTCTGAGACACCGGCAGGGTCTGGTAATAAGTCTGCAAATAGGACTTGCTAGGAACACCATGCCACTCATGCTAACTTAACTTCCTCACTTTCCTGAAGAGCAACAAAGTGGCTCAGGGTGTTTCTAGTTCCTGCACAGTTTTACCAAAAGAAACTCAACATAATGTGCCATGGGTGTGAAAAGAGGTGTGAGGTAAATCCATTGTCTTTCACGGACCTCTAGTGAGTTAGACATGCAGACAAATTAGAAAAAATTATATAAAGAGTCTAAGTTCAGGTTTTGTGCTACCATGAGCAGTTCGAAAAGCTTCAATAGACCTTGTCAAAGATTCTACAAGTCTCTGGAACTGTAATGGAGGGATGAAACCATGCTTTCAAAATATATTCCTTTAGTTGGTATTTTGATTACAGTGGAAAAAAAACACTGGCTAACACATCGGTTCAAAATCTGCCATAGATGTTCAACTGGGTTGAGTTCAGTTGAAGGTCAAAGCACACGAGGGCTCTCTAATTGAAAATGTTTCATCATTGTTTTAAAAGGTAATTGGTCTGAAGAAATTTTTATAGATTTGTAGTGGATCTTCCTTCTAAGTGGACAAAAGAACTTAGTGATAAGTCTTTCACAGCACAAAAAAAAACCCCAATGTTTCACTTTATTTTATCACCTGTGTGTACACTGAATTCCCTCTGAAACAGACATTACTGAGATTATCTTTTGTTCTATTGTTGCAATATTTGTATTCATTTTACAAGAAACAGTCTAGGTCTGGGATTTTTGCTCTTGGTTTGTAGTTATCTATGGCAACACATTTAACTGCCAAGATGTCTTAGCACTTTTCAGTTATATAAGGAACTGAACAATTTCTTAGTATTTTAGGTGTAAAACAAAGCGTGCTTGACCAAATGGAAAAGAAATTTCAAGGCAAAATAGTTATGGCAAATAACAAGTCCAGAAGGAGCTTGTTAAAAATCCTCCCTGTTGGAAAAAGAAGCATTATTGCTCTGTCCAAGTACACCAAAACAGATCAATTAGGACTTGGTGCTGTGTGTTAGATGCTTTGGAAAGCTGGTAAGCTGCTGCTTTATTCATGTGCATGAAGGCTCTGCCAGCTGAGAAAACCCCTGCTGTCTCTTCCAGCACATCAAGGTTTCACGCCTGCACATGCCTAGGCCCAGGTTGCCGCTCTGACAAACCATATTTAAAAAGCAACAGGGATTAATGCGCCCCAAGTCACTTTGAGGATTGATTGATGGGTCCTCTGCAGCAGCACAGTGACAGCCTAAAACAGAGTCTGGACCACCAGGGTAATCAGAACACACTCATTCTGCTCATGGAGGTGGAATTCAAAAAGAATGAATTCTAATCTTTTTGGGGAGAAGCAGAGTGGGATTTTAGGAAAAGACAGAAATACAGGCAGAGGATGCAGAGGATACAGGCAGCTTATCATCTGCCAATTGCAAACATTGGAAAAGATGGCTACATCTTCAGAAGCAGCTCTGGATATTCAAGACAATGCAAGTTTCAAAGTTTCTCCACTCGCAGCACAACAACGAGTAGAAATAAAGCTTCATTTTCCATAAGTGCCATATGCTGCATAAGCTGTTCTTTCCTCTGTGTGGATAAATAGAGCTGCCTGGGCAATTGTCTCTTTTTAAAACATTTATTACAATCCTGAAATCTGTGCAGCATTACACAACAGGTGTAAACAATAAGTGTGGAATCATGCTGGCACACTAACACACAGACACACACACATACACACACACACACACACACACACACACACACACACACACACACACACACACACACACACACACACACACAAAGATATATAACCAGGCCTGACACTTAATAAGGAAGAAAGAAACACAAATGAGTCACTTTGGCAGAGAGAGCAGAAATAATTGGTCCACTTCCCATTATGTTACTAAGCAAATAATAATGATAAACAAAGTTCTAAGACCGGTCCAAAAACACTTCCTCAGCAGGTAGACTACTGCAAAATCTTCTCCTCCCCTTTCTAAGCAATTACATGTACCTCACAAGGTGAAACAACAACCTAATGGTTTTTTTTCTCTCCCATCAGCATTTACAGTTTAGACGACATGCCTTAATTGCCCTCTCTGAATTTACCATCCCAAGGCCCTCTGTCATTATGGCTGCACTGAAGTCCTAATGAGTGGAATTGTCATCCACAAAGACGCCCCCCTTTTTTCCCTGCTGTGTGAGCACATTAGGTCCAGACAGCTCATTTCCATTCCCCTGCCATCTCTCCAGAAATGACGTGCGATGCTCGAAACTGTTTATTTCCAAATTCAGACCTCCTCCGCGGCAGCCATCGGCTTCAATTACCAGTTTTCCTGAGCGCAGCCATCAGGCAGCCTGACACTGAGGTCCAACCTAATTCCCACCTTCTCCAGAGTCAAGAGCATAATGTGCAGATAAAAAAGGTGGAAAATAGCTTGCGCCTCATTAGCATGCAGCGGCTGCCTGTTCATTTGCTCGCTTGCGAATGAAAGTTCTGACACTCGGGTGCCTTCCGCAATATGAGAATGATCCTCTTCAGACAGTGTGCTGTCCTTACTGCAATGGGAGGTCATTGAGGGAGGGGGCTGCACTGACCCCTGCTAGCTGCTCCCTGCTACAAAGGGGCTGGTCAGGAGAGAGCTGGAGAGAGGGGGTATTGATTCTAGGAGCAGCTCATTACCTGCTGAATCAACACATTACGGCTGTATTTGTAGCGCGTGCAGCCGAATTGTTTACAAGTGTCTTTAGCACAGGCCAAAAGCTAGCACTGGCAGGGCACGATCGCACTCATTAGCTTGTGACCCATGCGATTAGATGTTATTCGATACAGTGCAATCTGCAGCGTCTGTTTGACCAGGTCTCATGCCCTGCATTGGCCTCAGCCTATTACTGCCCTTCACTCTCTATCCCTCTCTGCCTCGCTCTCTTCTTCCCTTCACTCACCGCTATCCATGAATGTATCCATTAGTCCACCCATGTGTAAATTGTTTTCACCTGCACCGGCGGGCAGACTGGGGAGCAGAGGCACTGGACGTGTGATTTGCTATGCATGAGCTTTCTAATCAGCTGCAGAGTAACACAATTCTTCTGCTCCTCACGGATATATTGTGTGTGTGTTTGTGTGTGTGTTGGGGGGCATAGAGAGGGGAAAGGGTCTCTCAAATGCACAATCTGCAATCACTATGCATGCTACGTTTTGGGGACGCAGGGAGACTGGCGACTGAGTTCATCATATGAACTTGCCTTATATAATAACGATGACTTAATGCAAGAGATACAGCGCTCAGCCTGAGCTCATTCACTGGAGATGGAGGATTTGGTGGTAATTTGACCTAGGAGACACAGCCCACATAAGCACATTTTCCAGTGACAGTGTCAGCAGGAGGTGAGCCACAATGAGTGGGAACGTGTACACACCCTCACACACATAAATAAATGCTGCTTGCTGTCAATCCTTTTTCTGACCTCACAGTGTATTTTACAGCAGGTCATGGTGTCAAATGGGACCTTTGGGGCGGAACCGATTGACCAGGAAAGGTCAACAGATACTGCACAGAAGCAGGGAAAAAGCACATCTATTACTTCATTAAGTAGGGTGTTATAACAATGGACCATATACAGAATCGGTAACTTTAGTGCAAAAGTTACACCAATATTTATGGAGAGAAACTTCTCTGTATTCAGAATTAGGGTAAACTGCTGTTTAAATTGTTTTCTTTAAAACACACACTTGTCTAAAAGCTAAAGAAAAAAATCAGTGAAATGTCGTTAGCAAGTATTGTGTATTTATAACCAATATATAGGCTATTGTTTTAGAATAATTCTAGTTATGATATTAATATTAAATTACTATTTAACTGGCCACCAGTGTATAAAACAACACTATAAAATTCCACAGTAGTATACAGATCCTAATAATGTAAAAGAAAAAGGAAATCAGCTCTACTGACAACAACTCATTAATTCCATTTATGGTAATGGAAATCGTTTCAGTGTGTGTGTGTGTGTGTGTGTGTGTGTGTGTGTGTTATATTCAATATTATACATGTACAGAAAATGGTATTTTTCCTGCTATTGGATTTAATACTGCTCACTATCTCAGGCATCATCGGGCATCAAGGCAGGATACACCCTGGACTGAGTGCCAACCCATCGCAGAGCACATACACTCATTCACTCACGCAATCATACACTACGGGCAATTTCGAGACTCCAATCAGCCTAGAAGCATGTCTTTGGACTGTGGGAGGAAACCCGAGCACCCGGAGGAAACCCACCAAGTACAGGGAAAACATGCAAACTCCACACACACAGTGAGTGGGAGTGAGACTTGAACCCAGGACACTGGAGGTGTGAGACGAACGTACTCACCTGAGCTGATATTGTGCAAGAAAATTTGAGTTCATAATAGTGTGCACCTGAGGCCAAGCAAGTTCATTGTTTGATTTACCTTTAATGTACACTCATGAAATAATAATGGAGGATTAATCTTCAAATCTACCTGAAAAAGAGACAATGGACAAAATAATCAGTTTTCTTCACAGAAACAAAAAAAAAAGAAGACTGACAGCCTTCAGTAACACTACACACTAAATCATCCCTCTATGTGTATGCTGCTTCCTCTCACTGTCTCTAATCAGTTCTGATAAACCTGTCTACTGAATTCAGCATAGGTGACAAACATGGGTACAGAAAAGGCATGTACTCGTATCTTTTATAACACAGCGGACATGTTCTTATCTCCTTTAAAAAGATCCGCAGATCCTATAGAGATGTAACAACAGAATCAATAAAATCATAAGGCCTGGAAATGTTCGTCTCATGCTTTAGTGGAAAATTATTGGCCTCATGCAATTCTAATAATAAGTTGCTATCAGTGAGAACAGCAGCAAGCTTTATTCACCAGGTCAAAGTTTATTTTACTCACTGATGTCTGACAAGTGTACAACTTTGAGCTTAACATTTAGAGTTGTGGGCTTGTAATATCAATCAATAGCTTACCATAACATAAGTGTTTCATAACATTATAATATTGCTGACATCTTCAGACATGCTGAGAAAGTTATAGACAGATTATCATTGTCTGATTACATAAACAGCTCATATATATATGGAATATTTTACTCTACTCACACCATCATAAGATATGATGTAAAGGGTCTGATATGCAATGGAATTGGGCTAGTTATGTCTAGCTAGACAAAGCATTGTGCATTGTGTCCTGTGAGGGACTGGCATTTTATCCACAGTGTATTCC
This sequence comes from Hemibagrus guttatus, assembly GCA_033459395.1. Lineage (NCBI taxonomy): Eukaryota > Metazoa > Chordata > Actinopteri > Siluriformes > Bagridae > Hemibagrus > Hemibagrus guttatus. Next base: position 14,216,456 of record JAUCMX010000008.1, on the reverse strand, counting down.
TACCTCATGCCCCGAGGATAGTCTCTGGATTTACTGTCTTCCTGACCTGGATGAAGCAGTTACTGAGAAAAGTACAACTACTTTCCAAAACATACTTAGGTATAATAACAAAGAATGTCTTTATTACTGTACATTACTACCAAAAGACATGTCGAGTCTTGAGTTACTCTTCTTTTGTACATGGTGCACAGAACTAATCAGTCTTGAACTAATCCTAGTCCTAATTACCACTGCTTGGAAGAAAAGCGTTATTGTAGGAAATTAAATTGCTTTCTTGAACACTCACATGTACACTCACAGAAATTGAGTGTATTTTAAAATTGGAATAATTATTCACCTTTATGCATTGTGAATAGCTTCAAAAGCTGAAAGAAATAAATGTTTTAATGCTTCAGATTGTGTGCTTGAAGTTAAAAGAGAAATTAATCCCATTCTTTCACTCATTCACTTGCAGTAACTGCTTCATCTATGTTAGAGTGCCAGGAGGTGGGAGAAAACCAGAGAACCTGAAAGAAACCCACCAGGACATGAGGAGAACATGTTCAGAAACAGCCTACAGACAGTAAGTCAAGCTCAGGACTGAACCTGGAGATGAGACGCAGAAGTAATTATGGAGTTTAAAAATTGCTGGCCCATTTTGTGTTTCCAAACAGTGAGACTACAAAGACCTCATAACTGACCTTCTGCCATCAAGATGAGAAAAGTTTTAAGATGCTTGCAAAATGGAGCATTCTCTCCTCACTACCTTACACTAGATGGATGAAGAAACTTATCTGAGTTCATTTAAACAGGCTGATTGTTACACATGTAATGGACAGGTTGGCTGTCACTTGCTACTTGGTTCAGTCACATTGTCACTGTACTGATTATGTTACTACAATCACCTTTGGAAGCTCAACAAGGTCTATGGATTTGAGAACTACCCTGTCCTTGCATTTAATTTGTTATCCTACTGTATAATCACTGCCATTTTGAGGATCAGATAGGGTGCTGACAATATTGATGTTATTGTGGCTGTGCTTTATTAAGAAGATACACGGATCAGGCATAACATTATGAGCAGTGACAGGTGAAGTGAATAACACTGATTTTCTCCTCATCATGGCACCTGTTAGTGGGTGGGATATATTAGGCAGGAAGTGAACATTTTGTCCTCAATGTTGATGTGTTAGAAGCAGGAAAAATGGGCAAGCGTAAGGATTTGAGTGAGTTTGACAAGGGAAGAATTGTGATGGCTAGATGACTGGATCAGAGCATCTCCAAAACTGCAGCTCTTGGGTCAGTATCTGGTCAAAAGTATCCAATAAGTCCTGTAAGTCCTTTAAGTCCTGTAAGTATCATTTAAGTCCTATAAGTTCCAGGAGTTAAAGGATCTGCTGCTAACATCTTGGTTCCAGATACCAAAGCACACCTTCAGGGATCTAGTGGAGTTCATGCCTAGACGGGGCAGGGCTGTTTTGGCAGCAAACGGGGGACCAACACAATATTAGGCAGGTGGTCATAATGTGATGCATGATTGGTGTACGTAATTGATTACATATAAGATATCTTCAACAAACAGCACTGCAGCAGATCGTCCTAACACCAGCACACTTTGATGTGTAAACAGAATAGGAATAGAGGTTGTGTATGAGATAAATCTATATCAGGAAAACACAAATATGGCAAGTTTTCAATCAATTTAAGTGCAATCAGCGGTTCTAAGGAAAAGTACCTAAAGATCAATTTAATTTATTTCAGTTCAATTTTATTTATATAACAGTTTTAACAATGGACACTGACAGCTATATAAATTCAATATATAAATTTTAACATTAGACTTAGACTTGAGATGATATGAAAAAAAACCTTGAGAGGAACCAGACTCCAAAGGGAACTCATCCTCATCTCGGTGATGCTGGATAGTGTGATTCTAAATCATTTTGCTTCTGTAAATGTGTGCTATATGGTTAAAAAGCAGCTGTGTACGTGTAATTTGTTGAAGTTGTCAACTGTTCAGTGATGGAGACTTGAGTGCAAAACTGTTTGTAGCAAATGCATTCTAAAGCCATCTTCATGGGTTCTAAGTGGCACCATTCACAGTTGTCTCCTGTATCTTTAGGCTGTCTGTGTGTGGTCATCCTCAGCGGCAGCCAGTGATTTACAAGTGATGAGACTCATGGATCAGGCAGATCCGGAAAGCAGAAGGGGAGGATCAATGGTATCTGAGATATGTTAGATAAGAGTGGCATGTGTAGCTCAAGAGAGAGAGAGAGGGAGAGAGAGTCATGTAATAGTTAAGGACAATGTACACTGTGTGATCTATTTTGTCTATTTTGTTGTTTGTTAACGTACAATTTATTCTCTCTTAAATAAGGCAAGCAATTTTTGCCACTATTTTCTCACCTATATCTATGTTCTCATTGTGCAGCAAAGCAAAAACAAATCCAAACATGGTAAACACGACAGTTAAGTCATGTGACTGTAATGCTAGAATTCCACTGTACGTACAATACTGTCTTCCTGTTTACACTATAGGGGTAGAATATACTGGAACAAAATTTTGCAATGTTTGTTTCAGCACACAATTTCAAATCCTTTTGACACAAAACGTTTTGGCACTAAACATTGTGAGCGTTTTTGTTTTGTTTTATTATTATTTTTGTACACAAAGAGAAAAATGATTGAATAAGAGGGATATTAGCAGCATGCCCTTTTGTGAAATATATCCTAAATGAATCAGATGTAATTGACAGATTTAGACTATTTGCTTCGAATAAATGACATTTGTCCACACATTAGTCAGTATTTTTTTTATTTCGCATTTCTCCAGTAATGGACAGCTTTCACACCTAGGTGCTACTGGGCAGATTCTATGTTACCGTATTGTTATACTGCCTGCTTTTAGCAGAGTCCTCTCCATTCTAATCAATTTGGCCCAATTAAAATGCTTTACATTCACAAGCGCATGTTTTTCGGCGGCATTTCAAATTATCTCTCATAATTAGACACAATGACTTCTCCAATCTCCACGATCCTTTGTTTAGCTTTATACCACAGCAATTCAAAATGAGACAGCTTCTGTTTTACAAGTCTATTCTATTCTACAAGTCAACCAATTCTTCTATTGCCAGTTGTCCAAGTACAATTACTGACACTGGCATGGGTGTCATAATGTCGTGATATTTGTTCAGGAGACAGGCTGTGACCAATTCCTTCTTAATCTTGGTTTTTGAAGAAAAGCTTTTAGAAAATTGAGCGTCTTCCCATGAAGCACCGATCCATTTTTAGTTCATTGATGTTTCAACCAGTAATTTAAAAAAAGAAAGCTTTTGCACCTTTTTATCCAATTGACAGTACCTTACTAATGGCTTCTAAACCTCTATTAATCTCGCTCACAAAACACAAAGACAGAAATTCTCACATGAGTATATAGGACTTACAGATGCAGGTTTCTGTGGAAATCTAAAAAAAAAATAAATGTTAACACTCAGTGTTCGATAAGAAGGATCAGTGTGAATTATGAAAGGAATCCAGCTCCATTCAGTAATGTCTGTGTAGACAGCTGCATCTGGCAAATTATATAAACAATTTAAAATGATGTATGTTTAATTCATATTCTTTCTGATGGAGCATTTAATTTAGCCCTATGTGATAACTAATAGATTAACTAAAATGCACTTTTGTCATCATTTATGCATAAATTCATAAGACGTGTGTCATATATAAGGTTAGATCCTTGTCAGTTCATGATTAGTACATGCCTTAACTCATCATATGTTCATATCTATGTGGTATTAATTCAGGTGTTTGCAGGATTATTCATGTGCTGTTATTGTATGTTATTGTATGTTATTGTATAGTTTATGCACATATAATGCTTTTATAATCATTCCAAAAAGTCAGTAAAGCCACACCATCCATTATTCCACATTATATCACATAGAAGATATTCTATTATAAGGCAAAAATAAATTAAGATTACTATAGAAGAAGAGCCCTGTTTAGATAATGATAAAAATATTGAAAAGGAAACTTGCACCCTTCAGATAGATGAATATATGAATGAATGAATGAATGAATGAATGAATGAATGAATAAGTATATTAGAATTGTATGTTTTATCCTAGGAACTCAAATCATTACTTGCTAATTACGTATTCAACCTTTTTGTTATAGCTATGTCAAAATGATACCTCAATGGTGCTAACCACAAGTGTCCATTTACTGGAACAATGATAAAAGCCTGGTCAAATTCACTTTCCTGATGGCATAAACCTATTATGAAACAAGTGACCATTGAATTAACACAGAGAACTTGAAAGCTTTTATACTCGGATGTAGAATACATTCAGAGCAAAAATTAATTCACCTTATTTGCAATTGCTCTGGGACTCTCTTGAGCCTCATGGAGACAATTTACTCTGATACGGAAAAAAGTCTTCATTGTGTGCTTACAAAAAAAAAGACGTTGTACTGTAGCACACAGAGAAGTGCACACATTTATATCCAGTTTTTATCACTGAAGAAATGTTCCTGTTGCAAAGAATGTTTCATTTGAATGACCAGTGACAAATTGTATGATGCAAACCATTTTGTATTCTTTAACAAATAGAACATTTTTAATTCTTTATTAATTGCAGGGTTTTCAATAAAATCTAGTTTGCATTCAGCCCTGGACTCCTTTAGGATCAGTAGCAGTTGGGCAAAAAGTGACCAAAAGTGAAAGACCTTAGCATCCACACTGAAAAAACAGCTGAATTTACACATAAAGCCATGACATTCAAGTGACCTTCAGACATTCTTTTTATTAGAGACATGTGAAAGCCGGGACAAGTTAAAGACAAGGAATCATCATGTGCCTGGAAAATAAACTCAGTTTATTCTAGTGTCTGGAAAAAAAAAAGATTGCTAAGGAATACAACAAATAGATCAATAGATCTGTGTCAGACAGAAGGTAATGTTAAATACTGCCCAACCATTACAGGAATCAACTCTAAATGTGAACGTACTATTGATATGCAGGAATCTTTATCACTGACAGTAATATGTATAAACATTTCAAGTCATATAAAGTCAGTTTGTTTTAATTCTCAGTCCTCTATAGAGCTTGTATACATTTTATTGTATACAGTTTTCTCAATACATAACATTAGAGTTCTAGTGTAGTGACTGCATAAAGTGCAGTACAGTGTAGGACACAACACAACAATATGCACAGAACATTGAATAATTCAATTCATTTAACCTTATTTGTATAGTGCTTTTAACAATGGACATTGTCTCAAAGCAGCTTTAAAGAAGTATAGAAACACAGAAAAAAAATTATAAAGTTTAAAATTACTATTTTATCCTTAACATCTATCACTAATGAGCAAACCTGAGGCGACGAAAATCTCCCTGAGATGATATGAGGAAGAAACTTTGAGAGGAACTACGCAGGACCAGAGAGAAATACACAGGACATGAGCTATAAACTGTAAACTTTTGTGTAGTGCAATAAGTGTGGCAGTAATACTGGCAGAAAAATTAATTTCATACATAAAAAGTGTCTGATGCAGCTTTGTAAGGTGTAAAAGATTTTTGAGTCATACTGAGTTAGGTGTTTGACTAGAACAGGTGAGCAGGAGTTGGGAGGCAGTTGTGTTCCCAGACTACCTCTGGGAAGATACTGTTGTGGTGGTGGCACAGATAATCCTATATCTTCTGCCAGATGGCAGGAGTGTGAAATGGGTTAGAAGGGTCATCTGTAATTTTGGTGGCTTTACAGAAGCAGCAGGTGTTGAAGGAGTGGGTACAGAGACCCACTACCAGCTGTAGGGTCTTGTGGTCAGAAACTGTGCAATTTTCATAACAGTGACACAGCTATATAGGATCATCTCTATTGTTCCACTGTGTTCTCTCTCTTGTTCCAACATTTCTCCAATGGCCTTATTCAATTTAATTCAATGTATATGTATAGCGCTTTTAACAATGGACATTGTCTCAAAGCAGTTTTACAGAAGTATAGAAAACATAGGGGGAAAAAATTATAAAGTATAAAGTTAAGTAACTATTTTATCCCTATTTTATCCCTAATGAGCAAACCTGAGGCAACGGTGGCAAGGAAAAAGTCCCTGAGGTGATATGAAGAAAACTTGAGAGGAACTACAATGGACCTTATCTATGGTCCAACTTAAATATAGGGAGTACAGTTAGCTTATAACCAAGTGAGAAAAATATTTTTCCTTATTGTCAGTATTTACACATTTTAATTACTTTACTCAGTTCTATTTTAAAAAAAAAAAACCTCTGCTCAGTTTACTAATAAGCAATATACAAATCTGTATCGTTTAGCTTGCTTAGTGAGTGATACATTTGTCAAGGATTGCTTGTTTTAAATCTCACTTGAAGCTGTGCTCGCTCTCAGAGAAAGAGCAGCTCTCAAATCTCAAATCTCCAAAATAACGCCTTTCAGCCTTTCCTTGTGCAAACAGAAAGCTATGCAACGATATCAATTATACATGCAGGAAGTAAACAAGAGGATTTATTATGCACCGAGTGACCATGAATAGGACAGATTAGCATGTAAAAAGCACAACAAACCTCTAAAGAGCAATTAGATGGGGCAGGAATTATAGAAACTGCTTGGGTGGAGCTCACATTGGAAGGGGACATGAATAGATCATCTCCTCTGTTTGAGAAATATAGCTCACATGGGCATCAAAACTAAAATAACTGTTGTAGTCAATTATATTTGTTTCTCCTTTTTGTGCATATTTTACAGCATGTTTTATAGACACAGAAATGTGACACTTAGTCTATCTATCTATCTATCTATCTATCTATCTATCTATCTATCTATCTATCTATCTATCTATCTATCTATCTATCTATCTATCTATCTATCTATCTATCTATCTATCGTGTTGGAAACATTTAAATGTTGTATAACTGATGTATCAAGAAAGTAGAATGTAGCCTTGCTGTGCCATGGTCAGAACAGAGGGTGCAGCTGACCAAGATCAACTGACAGTGTAGGAATGAAGAAATAAAAAATAAAAGTATGCTTAGCTGAGAAAGACAAAAGTAAGTAGCCAATGAATGATTTTGTTACCTTATAAGGAGTTAGATCCTTTTCCCTAAATCTCTGGTTTAGAAAGATGTCTATAAAAACTCCCTCTGTGTAACGAATGATTGAGGGCCTTCCTCAGAGAGTGATGTGTCCAGTTGCACAGCAGAACAAATAAAACTTACCTTTTTTACTCTTGCCTGTGCCTACCAGTGTGCTATTTTCTCAAGACTTCCACTATCTATCTATCTATCTATCTATCTATCTATCTATCTATCTATCTATCTATCTATCTATCTATCTATCTATCTATCTATCTATCTATCTATCTATCTATCTATCTATCTATTCAAAAGTATAACATGATTCTGACTGTTTTCTGTTTTAGAAATGACATTATACATGACTGACTCTGCAACAACAGCATCAAGCTCTTATGTGCACCAAACTGTCGAAATGCCAATAAATGAGTTCTTTTAAAAAGGAGAACATTATGTTTCAGGATTTCATCCAACACTTCTCTTACAATTCTACCCCCATGACTACTAAACTCAAGTAACAGCAGTAAGCAGTAAGCCAAGTGATGTTAGTATAGCCTTTCTGATGAGAAATCTATTATAGTAACACACCCTAGCTGAGAAATGGAAAAAGCCACAACCGTATATTATTAGATGCCAGAATGGCAGAGCAATTTACAGTAAGTGGGTTCAAATTCTCTCTATCTCATCCTGGTGAAACTGAAAAGTCCAGTAGATTACTAGCTAAACTGAATCATGACAGGCAGTCCATAGAGTCACCTTACTATCAGCACTCCTCAATCCCTTCTATTGACTTGAGAGACTCTTACTTTCATAACGCCCAGTTGCTTGGCCCTGCTCTGATAGAATTGAACCCCTTCTTCCTCCGCACTGTAAATATGTGAGAGAAAAACAGTGATATTTATTAACGATGGTCAGTCTCTTCAGTAACTCTTCAGTAAGATATTTCTCTGTGCTAGGGCTTTATGGAAATTGGACTGTTTACCTACTGCCCGGACACAGGGCCACGAAGGTGCAAGTGTGGATGGGCTCTTAGAGTGGCTTACAGGGCAAATGACTGAAAAGGATATAGTGAAATGGAACTCATGAAGTACAGCTTTATATATGAGTAGCTGATGCACTTCATCTCTCTCTGTATAGCTCCAGTATAGATCAAGGAAGAAAAAGCCAATGGTCTACCAGGGGAAGTGACTCTTGACATGGTAGGTGGCATGGGTGATTGCATTGCAATACTCCTACTATACTAATACTAATGCTAATACCACAGTAATAATCAGGGGTTGTATTATGGCTGACCCTGTGCTCGGACCCAACTTAATAGCAAGTAAAGAAAGAAGAATTTCTGTATTTTGTATTGTAATATACGTGTGACAAATAAAAGCTTCTTCTTCCTATACTACTATTATGACTACTGATATTAATAATAATACCACTTATCCGATCTATACTCGGGTCACGGGGAGCCTGTGCCTATCTCAGGCGTCATTGGGCATCAAGGCAGGATACACCCTGGATGGAGTGCCAACCCATCGCAGGGTACACACACTCTCTCATTCACTCACACAATCACACACTATGGAATCGAACCCCCAACCCTGGAGGTGTGAGGCAAATGTGCTACCCACTAAGCCACCGTGCCCCCCTTAATAATAATAATAATAATAATAATAATAATAATAATAATAATAATAATAATAATAATAATAATAATAATAATAATAATAACAATAATAATAATAATATTTATTTAAAAAAAAGAAGAAGAACCAGAACAACAGCAGCAACATTATTAAGTTGTTATAATTCATTTTACGGTAGAAAAATATTTGTGCACATTAGTACTTGAGCAGTTTATTTATTTATTTATTTATTTTTTATGTATAATAACACAATGAGGCATCTGGTGGAACCATTTTATTAAAAAAATATATCATTTTAGTTTAAAATGTTTAAGGATAGTATCTTAAGAGCAAGTCATTTACCTAACTACTAATTTAGCAACTAATGTTATTCCATTGTTTTTTTTCTCTCAAATGTTATGGAAACCTTAAACTTGAATTCTTGACAATATCTGGTTCAAGGACAGTTTCAGTAGTAGTAGTAGTAGTGCTTTTTAACTGACTTAAAAAGCACTGAGACATTTACCAAGTGGATTTTGGACAAGGTAGAAAACATACAACATTCATTTATACATTTCTGGTTAGCTGTTTATTTATTTGTTTGTTTATATTAAATAACTGATAAGTAAAAACACTGTCCGCCTCATGAATCACAGGCTGTTGGCAGATCTTCAACAATTTTATAATAAAAATCTTAAATACAAAAGACAGAAAGATATATATATATATATATATATATATATATATATATATATATATATAGAGAGAGAGAGAGAGAGAGAGAGAGAGAGAGAGAGAGAGAGAGAGAAAGTATTTTTATACTATACTATGTTCACCTTTAATAAGTGAAAATCATTTCTTTGTGTCATTTTAAAGAAATATAAAGGACACTGATAAAGGAAAAATATTCTGATATTGAGACATCTTCTAATTGATAAGACGCTAAATACAACTATATTCTTGTAAACGACCGGACAGCTCCAGCCGGGTTCTGCTTTCTGAGGACTGGAGAATTCAACCAGCATTGCCAACCCTATGTGGACATTTTACACATAACATTCTACACATGCTGTATCTGCATCACACAACTAAAGCAGAAAGGACATTGTTCATATCACACTCTCCGGTGTCACCCAGATGAGGATGGGTTCCCTTTTGAGTCTGGTTCTTCTCAAGGTTTCTTCCTAATTCCATCTAAGGGAGGTTTTCCTTGCCACAGTCGCCTGAGTCACCTCAGGCTTGCTCACTAGGGAAAATTTTGTCTAACATCTAGGACTGTTTGTTTGTATGTTTATTGCTTCTTATGTTCTGTAAAGCTGCTTTGAGACAATGCTCTTTGTTAAAAGCGCTATACAAATAAAATTGAATTGAATTGAATGTACTATGTGAAATCAGTTAACTGGCTCAATTGAACTGTAGATTTAAAAAAAAAAAAAAAAAAAAAAAAAAAAAAAAAAAAATCTCCTGGTGGTTACCGTAAAACCCAGTATATACTCGCACATGGGTTTTACGGCACAGGACATGGGTGCGCGCGCGCCTAGCAGTACACATGGCAACCGCTGTTAACCCAAAGCTCAGAGCCGCTGTTTATCTGCGCTTTGGGACACAGCTAACGCTACTGTGCTAGCTCGTGTACGGAGGTTTCACCAGACCTGTAATGGCTTTCTGCACTTCTGAATACTTCGAAACTGTTGGATCTATCCAGAAGAGTATACACGAAAGGTAAGAAGATCCATAATATCATTTCAGCTGGCTAACAGAGCTGTTTAAGAAGATCCGAGCGAGTCAAGACCTGCTTGAGAAGTCAGTGTGTGATGCACCAGTGACATCAAGTTTACTGAAGGAAGCTAGCTAGCGTGTGCTAAAGGAACGGGTTTTAAAGCAGATATTGCAATGCACAGGTCTTATTTCTGTTGCTTAGCAATGTTCATCTGTGCCGTTAACTAGCTAGCTAACGTTAGTTTGGAAAGTGACTTTGATATGCTGTTAGCTTATACTGACTAGCTTCCTATAGAATGTATAGCTATAGTTTAAAGTGGATAGAGTTTGCAGAATAAAACGTCTCTTAATGCTCCAAATGAAAGGTCATTAATTAACGAAGAGCATCATCATTATTATTATTATTATTATTATTATTATTATTATTATTATTATTATTATTTTAGGGAGAAAAGAAGGCATGAGTTGGAGGAAGAGTTGTTCACCTACTCAAGATCAGAAGAAAGACTGTGAGTGCCTTGGTGTGTGTGTGTGTGTGTGTGTGTGTGTGTGTGTGGACCGAATGTCCTATTCCGATAGAAAGATTTGGAGTGTTGATCTTGTGAGGACTTAATAACAATTGAAAGTTTTATCTAAAACAAATAAATAAATAAACATCCTCATACATTAAAATGACAAAATGGCTGAAATTAAGGTTAAGTTTAAGTTTAGACCTAGCAATAATTAGCTGCATTAATAATTGTTGAGTTGAGTTGATTCTCCCAAAAATATTAAAATAAATGTGTTTGTGATCCCTATTTAAACAGTCCTTCTGGTAGGTATACAAGTAAATCAAAATAGTTTGGTTTAGTTTAATTAAAACCACATGAAGACAGCTCAATAAGTGAATGTTCTGAGATGAGTGTCTAGTAAAGAGTGAATGTTTTTGGTGTGGTGTACAGTTGTTGAGGCGCTTTTAAAACACTCAAATATAATGTTTTTGCATTTTTGCTGACCCACGTGTTATGTTGTATGAATTGGTCATCACAGAGAAACGTTTGTTTTAGGACAATTAGATAACCAGCCTCTTCTCACTCATTTATGATATGATGGCTTTTAACACAAGTGCTGGAGACCTAGTTGTTTTTGTGTCGCCACAAAATTCATGGATGCAAACAAATATTTTGCAATGGTGTTTGGGCAGGAAATATGCAAGAGGTTAGTGAATCAGCCCTCATGATCTAAATACAGACTTTGTTTTTCATAATTTTCCCTTTTTGACCTTTTTTTTTTTTAAAGCAAAAAGCATTTTTGACATTGAGTAGCAATTAAATCTCCAAAGCCATTAGCAGGAATTTTGTAGTTAGTCCTCAATTAATTTGAGCACCATTTTAGTTTGGTGTGACTCTTTGCGATGATTGGCAGAAGCTGTTGTTAGTTTCTGATCAGATATACACTAACCAGGCATAACATTATGACCACCTGCCTAATATTGTGGTGTTCCCCCTTTTTCTGCCAAAACAGCCCTGACCCGTCATGCACTGTGTATTCTGACACCTTTCTATCAGAACCAGCATTAACTTCTTCAGCAATTTGAGCAACAGTAGCTCGTCTGTTGTATCGGACCACACGGGCCAGCCTTCACTCCCAACATGCATCAGTGAGCCTTGGCCGCCCATGACCCTGTCACCGGTTCACCACTGTTCCTTCCTTGGACCACTTTTGACAGATACTGACCACTGCAGACCAGGAACACCCCACAAGAGCTGCAGTTTTGGAGATGCTCTAATCCAGTCGTCTAGCCATCACAATTTGGCCCTTGTGAAAACTCGCTCAAATCCTTACGCTTGCCCATTTTTCCTGCTTCTAACACATCAACATTGAGGGCAAAATGTTCACTTGCTGCCTAATATATCCCACCCACTAACAGGTGCCATGATGAGGAGATAATCAGTGTTATTCACCTGTCAGTGCTCATAATGTCGATCGATGTATAAAGAATATATAAAAAAATAAAAATCAGCTTCAGAATTATTGGCACCCTTGGTAAAGATGAGTAAAAGTGATTAATTTTTTTCTCCTCCTCAGGGCCAGGATAAAATGCACCAAGATGCGTCATTATTATCAGGAGCTGTGTAAGAGAGAGCAGCATGCAAAGACCCGTAACCTTGAGCTATTGAGAAGTGCTGAGAGCATGGTGTTAAAAACAAAGGAATTCTCACTAGACTACACTGTACTGCAACACTTGAAGGTATTTTATATATTATATATATGTTCATCATATGTTGAGCTTGTATAAAAAATATATATATATCATGGTGAAATACAAAAACCATTGGTGAAAATGAAAGGCAATATTTTAATGAAATGTTTGTACAAAAGTCCCTTTACACTTATAAAACACAAAAAGCTTACTGCAGGATGAAATTGCCAGTCAGTTCAGTAATGTTGCAGGAGGACGTTTGTAGTAAATATGATTTATTTTGCAAGGGATAGATGTTGAAGCTTGATCGTTAAGAGTTCATGTGATCATTACATGTATGTAGGAAACACCTCTGCATGAAAATCAGTAACTTATCTGAAACACTTCGAACCGTTGCTTCTTTGATGAGTCCTCTTAAATGCTGTCTGTATTTTGTCCTTGATATCTTGGTTTAAAATGATGTTTTCTTAGTGGAACATAATAGATGATGCATGTTTCCTAAAGTGTCTTTATACTTAAAGAAGAGTTACATTTTCCCCTCACAGGATCAGACAGAATTTTGTTTTGGAGAATGGCGTTTCCATAAAATCCCTTACGTTCAGAATTGATCTCTCTGCAATTATAAGATAAAAGAGAAACCATGGGGAAATAAGGTGCATGAAAAAACAAAACAAAACAAAAAGCCCAATAGGGCAGTGCAGTCCCAGCATACACTGTAACAGCCATAAATGAAAGTGCTTTTGCACCATGAGCAATAATATTTCAGATCTCTAATTAACCTGCTGCATATAATCCAGTATCACAGTCATATTCTCATTTGCATTTGTCTAATTCTTAAACTCTGTACACTTTAAGAATAGTAAACACTCCAACACTACCATTTATCATGTCAAGGAAAATGAGTAACAGAAAACAATAGCTGTTGTCGATTATCACTTAAAACTGAACAGTGCTCAACAGCTTAATAGCAAATTTGCCAATTTGTTTAATTACACCATCCCAAATGAATTGCCCACTATTTAGGTGTTAAAGTACCTCTGGAAATCCACTTCTCTGAAAAAAGACAGTCTTTGTTTTAATGTGTCTAGATTAGATTTGTGGGTTTTTTTTTTTTTATCATTAAGGAGAGCACTGGATTTCTGAAGGTTGTTTAACATTATTGATATGATAGTTAAAAACACACATGGGTACAGATAGTTAATGTGGCTTGGATTATTGGCTAAATTGAAGCAAATATTTGAATTGGTACGATTCTTTGTTACAAGGATACCACAGTTGTACAGCACTGATGTATACAAATCTGTCCTGTCTTTCTCCTTCTGTCTGTTTTATTCACACTTGTATGTCTTTAGTGCTGTTATTTGTGTGTGTGTGTAATTATTTTGGAAGTTATTGCACAAATGTAACAAATTGTGCTCGGTTTCTTTTTGTGGAGCTGCTATTGTCTTAGGCAAATGAAGTGGCAGGCTGGAGGTAATCCCAGTGTCCTCACTGGTGCCATTAGGCTTTTTAATTGAAATTTGGATTAAGACAGTCATTCTGACTAACCACAGGATGGATGAAGAGCCCTGGCAGGCAGTGTTAAGGGCACTCAGAGGGGAATATCCACACCAAGTGACGACACTTTTAGAGATAAAGCTAATTGTCCTCTTTCTCCTCATTTTTTCAAGTTTATGCTGAACGGCTTTAAGTATGTGTTGAAGTGACAAATAAACATGTGCTCCACTGAAGCTGAGTTATACTCGTCCAGGATGTATACGAGTTATAGAAGAACTGTGTACTGTAGGACTTTTTGCTAAAAAAGCAGTTACTCAAATTAGTGTTAAAGCTTGCTTATGTGTTTACAAAGACAGCATTTATTTTGATTATTGTTAGTATTTACTAGGATGAGCAAGGACATCTTGGTTAATTGATAAAGAAATGAAATTATATACAGCAGGAATGTAAACATCGCATTGCAAGGCTTCTGGAGGAGGGGAAGAAGAGGGAACACAAAAGAGGACTTGAAGCACAAAAGGCAAGAGCTTTCATAAACCATTATTTGGCATTTCAAGTTGATGGAAGTTTACAAAGCTATCTCTGCATTTGATGAGAGATATCGCCACTTCCCTTTTGTTAGTGAAAAGAAAAGAGAGTGGGAGAGAAAAAGAATTGAAGCTAGCGTATCCATTACTCTGCAGTTCTTCTTCAGTGGACACTTTTATTTTTACAGTTTATGTAGCATATTGGTGTTCAAAGGATGCAATTAATTTGCAATCAAAAGGTATTTGGGAAGTGCTCGAGGTAATTACTATGATGTTCTTGGAGCTGAAATGATTCTATTTTTTTTTTTTTGTAAATTTTATAAAGCTGTATCGTAGGCTTTAAACCAAAATGTTACGCATTTTTATGAAGCTCTTGAAAAAAAGGGCTTGTAGCGACTGCCTTTTATGCTAAGAGCATTGACTGTCTGCTGTCTTTTTTTTTGCTGCAGTATTTTGCTACTTACTGCTTAGCCATAAACCGTTATATTAGCCATCTGTGATTATGACCAATTAAACTACGCTTCAGTCTGTAGTCCTGCAAAAACAAAATCACAGTTATGTAGATGCTATGGTTTTGTCACCATATCTGTGGTAACACAGGTGTCTAATCCACCATGCTGCGCTTGGGCCACAAATGTAGTTGAATCCTGCGGCTGCTTCTTTCCGTCACTTCAAGCGATTTGAGCGTTTTCAGATGAAATGTGGAAGACGGCTCATAATGACTTGGAGCATGTTGTCTCAAGCAGTCACTTGTGACTGTGTGTCCTCCCTCCCCCCTCAAGCCTGGCAATATTACAATGAGCAGAGATGGGAGGAATCACTCCATTATGCATACACGCCACTGCTGGCTGCGCGCATGTCCCCGAGGCAGCAGTATTCATTAGGGGAGCTTACCAGCCTGAAAGCTGGGAAGCCATGATAACGGGATATGATTTTCATATTTAATACTTTCCTTGGAAGAGCAGGCGCGTGCCACAGATTGATAGAAGAATCAATTGCTACTTTAGCAAAACACTTTCTACTTTGCCCTGCAGCTAGCGATGAAATCACTCAGCCAAGAAATTAACTTTTCCTTCCTCTCTCACTCTCCCTTTTTTTTAATACCACTGGATCTGCCAGGCAGGCCTTGCGGTTTACAGTGGATGTTATTAAGCAGCTAACTGTTTGGTATTTAAGACCCTTATCAGAAAAGACACAGAAGCCACACGTTTTGTTATTTTGTGTGGCAGATTTTTGTCCATAGTGCCGTAGTACCATTGCAGCCATGAATCAATAAACCATTTCTGAAGATTTAAAGTTAAGACCGAGATCTCACTACACTTAGCTGAAAAGATGATTGGAGAGGAAATCTAACCTTTACTCAAACTAAATGTCTTAAAAATGGCCCTTTGAAACACATTGGTTTTGGGTTTATTGGGAAAGGAGATCGTGTAACCTGAATTCTTTTCTTAATGATTGTTAAGGAAGCAAAGACTACACTTATGACTATCCTGTTGACTACATAGGGCACTCTTTAGGAGGTTATCGAGGTTATGTCGAGTGCCTAGGTACCCTCAGTATATTACACTTGATAGGGTTCCGGTATGTTCATGCATGTGTGACCTACAGACACTGTTTGTATCAGAAGATGAATACATGGGTAGTATAGATTTATTTTAACACACCACTATTTTAAGAATTAAGGGTTTTGTAATGTGCCAATTTGGGGCATAATACTACTTTAAAATGATCAATTATGTGTATGCAAGTGATGTAAATATTATTTAGGGAGTTATTAAATGCAGTTTGAGTCATTCAGATTTTTTTACTCTCTCCAAATAATTATCAGGAACAAAGCAGGTCTCTTCCTCTCAGCACCAGGCGAACGTCGCCTCAACCTGCTATCACCTTAATGGGTTGGCAACCCCTCAAAGACACTTTGGTGGACGACGGCATCATGAGCACACATTTACTGATAGACCCAAAACCTAATCACCCTTCATCTTCCTTGCTACAAAGCAGCCCTTTGATGAACGCCCCAGTTTCAAAAGCCAGCGGCAACAAATCTTTATCTGATGACATTCTAAACTCCAGTGATTTCCCTGAAAGGCAGCCGGTGTTTGATTGTGATTCACTTATGAGAGAAGTAGAGGTGTGTGGGTCAGAACAGCTGGCTTCTACGCACGTGACCTTGCAGGCATCTGGAGTGTGCTCTCATCACGGAAGTGCGAGCAGGCCAGAGAGCAGTGTGTCACCACAACACCATCCCAGCCAGAGTGCTTCCTCAGATACTATTCACACAACAAACTCCTCTGTGTGCAGGAACTCTAGCGAGCAGGCAGAGCCTGAGTCAGCAGCACATCATACACCCATTCCAGGTTTGACATTTTGACTTGGGTTTTAATGTGTATAAGAGGGAAGTGTTCTGTTATTGTGCAGCATTATGTCACTAGAGAATGTGTGTCATATCAGCGACCTGAATTTGGATCTCAGTCGTGGTACAGACATCTATATTGCGTTCCAATTCTCATGTAGTGAGTGACATGATCATTGCTCAAATTTAAGCAGTCAGTCGCCTCACAATGCTCTCAAAAATGTATAAAGTGTCTAAGTATGTCCTTTGCTTTCTTTGTTTGGGAGATGCTGTAAGATGAGGTCAATTCAGACAGTAGGTAGGATTTCGAGGTAAATTATTTTGGGAGGTTGAGCAATTCCCAACTAAGCAACTTTCAGTTGTTTGTTTTCTTGTTAGATGTTGATTGTTGAAATGTTGTGTGTGTTTGTGTGCTTTCAGATCACAGTAAAAGCAGAAGTTCCAGTAATGGTAGCTCTGAAGCAGACGTCACACCTGAACCTTCACTTAACTCCAACAGAGATGTTTCAGTTTCACTTGATGATGATGTCCATGAGCAGCACACAACTATGAAGAGTTTCACACCCATTCACAAGAGAGAAAAGTCTAAGATTGGAGTGGAAGAGGTTGGAGTGGAACCTCTTTTCCCAAAGCCAAAACATAGGTAATTGTAAAATTGCTGTACACTGTTTTGTAATAGTTTGCACAACACAGAGCCTATGCAGAATACTCATATATCTGTTTTTGGGAGAGATTTTAGTGCAATAGATCAAGCATCTCAGTTCTGTAGAACAGTACAGAACAGCAGCTGAAGCAAACAGCAAGTCTATTATTTGTGACAGAAAAGTCCACAAGAGAGTTTGAAGAACCAAGCAGTACAACAATTGCCAGCACTTTTTTCAGTTCCGGTTCTGTGAGTCTAGATATCTGTGAATGTAGGCGTGTTTGAGTCTGCCTGCGCTCCTCTGTATGTCTGTCCGTGGGAATTTGATGAACTAGGGTCATGCTTCATAGGGCTTCACTCATTGCGACTCAGTGGCAGCTTCAGGACATCATGTAGGGAAGGCTTAGACCCGAATCCAACATTATTGCCATAATCCCTGATAATGCTATAACAGAGCAATTTTCTGCTCGGAAGAGTTGCTCACAGTAGAGTCGACAATTTCTTGACACTCTCCGAGTGTTCAGAGGAATGGGCAGCACTTTAGGAAGAGAGCCCATAAGATGATGTCCACCAGTTTAAATAATGTGATTGTAGAGAATTGTTCGGCAGTCTGTTCGAGTCCAGATTGATGCTTGTTTTATATGTGTATTAGCAGCTATGCTGCTTTATTATCATTTATAGACAGCTTTTAAATAATTTAATCTGCTAGTAACCATTCTGGAATACTTAAAAAGACGTTCACTTTGTTTATAAGTCACTGTATCCCATCTGTTGCTATGCATAATTTGGCAACCTCTCCTACCACATTCATCAATGGAAATGTACCACTGCTGACCAGATGTTATTTGGGTGGTGATATTTCTCAGCACAGCAGTGACTCTCTCCTTCCAGCACCACACACACTACAAAGTCAGTATCAGATTCTATGGAGGTGCTGGCTTTTTTTTAACCCCAGCTTATCACTAGTGAATTGAGTACAATATTACAAAACTACACCTTTATCCTTTGTAAATGGAAAACTATAAACTGTATATAGTCATAACATGCATGGTGGGCCTTTTAAGGATGGTGTGCCTAATAATAATAAAACTTCACAAAGAAGGCTGGTGTATTTACAGGATATTTTTACTTGGATTGTTAAGTATATTTGTGATATTCCACCGAAGGATTTTATTATTATTATTATTATTATTATTATTATTATTATTATTAATAGTATGTGTATTTATTTATTTATTGTTTAGTAAGGAATTTCTATAGTTAAATGTGTAGCAAACTGACCAGGATGGGTGCAAAGATGGAGCATTTCATTTCGTAGCCTTTCCTCTCTGATTCAGTCCCGAACACAGAAATCACTGCAGCTATTGGGAAGTTCATATCTGGTTGTGGAGAATTCAGGGTTGTAAACAACCTAGCACTGCAGAGAGCCGTGTGACTGAGCACAAATAGCTAACGGCAGACTGGATAAAGCCCTGTGCTTCAGACATGCCACCCAGAGTCATGCCAGCGATCGCTTAGCCATATTTAATTTAGTTAGATTCTATTTGTGTACTGCTAAGAGTCTGAACGGATCACAAAACCACTGTCGTTAAGTTTCACTTATTAAAAATGGAAACCTAAGGCACATATTCAGGCTATGCTTATTTTCATATTGAAAATATATCATATATTGTATGATTTGGTACATCGTTACACCCCTACTGGCTACCCCATATTTTGACGCATTTCACTGAACCAGTTTGAACCAGTTCGATTTTCGTCTTTTACAAACTGCTACAATTTGTACATGAATATTGCCACTTATTCCCAAGTCCAGTTTCTTTGACCTCAGAGGTCTCTTTTCAGCTTCAGATCGTTTTTATCTATACACAGCTTTATTTCACCTTGTAATAAAAATGAGTTCCAACCAAGCAACAGCTTCATATTTTACTAATGTAGTTAATGCGTTAGCCTGAATATGTGGCCTTGTGAAGAGATAAGTATTAGGCTCTTTTCTATACCTGCTTTCTTCTCCTAGCTTAGTGAATGCAAGCCTTAAGTACGAATCTGAACTTATCCTGGCCTACAGCAGTCTGTATGTTCTCTTTTTGTTTTGCTTGTGCTTGTTTACAAAGAGATAATACAAATGTATAGGCTAAATATTACATAAAAATTAGATGTCACCTTCAAGACAGATAAAAAAAAAAAAAGATATCGGAAATAAATACAGACTTCATAACCATAAGGACTCCTCATGTAAATAATGTATAAAAGTTCACAGCAATTTTGTTAGAAAAGGCCACATTTGAATGGTTCTGCCAAATAAGACACCGAAACATAGGGTGTTCTGTCCATTGCCGAAGGAAATAGAGTTAGTAAAATCTGATTTTTCTCCAATATTGCAGCAGTCTCTCTGAAGTGGGCTTGGCCAGATGGTGTGTGCTCTGCACAGTGTCATGGATATAACTCACATGGGTGGCTTACTCTGGATGTTACCAGAAAACAACTGGCAAACAGAGGCAGTGGGTTGTTTGGTGGCCTCTGACCTCTGAACCAACTATAGACTGTTATAAATTCTTCTTGGGCATTTCATGTGCAAAGGTTTCAGGATTTGGGCCTAGCTAGTGATCCCCATAGACTGATATCAGATTTGTTGACATAAAATAAAAGGTGTTGAGTTTTAAATTTGCTTCCCATATTATTTTTCATATCAGATGAAATGTACATTTTCTTTATTATACATTAAATACTTCATTATCTCTAATTGTATATTCTCATAAGAGTTTTCTACTGTCCTAATTAGTAATAAATTCTGGATTTTTTTTGTCTAACCAATAATTGTTCTTTGGATTTTTTTTCCCCCCGTTGAAGTGAAATTCAAACACACAGACTCAGATAATGCATGAAATGTGATGTGGTTTCATTTTACATTTTATTTTACTTTCAGAATGTCACTGGGGGAATTCTTTTATCTGCTGGACAGCATTGAGGAGCGACTGCCTGCTAGAGACAGCGGTCTGTACGGTAGCTCTGCTGTCAGTGAACGGAAGCTGACAGAGATTATTAGGTACAATTTGCTTGCTTAAGTCATCATCTTTTCGGTGTAGTGTTTATACCTCCAGTGGAATTGCATTATCCTGTCTTTAAGAGCCCTTACTTTAAATTAAGTGCCATTACTTGGCACCAGCAACATTCTATCAATAAATCCAAAGGGTTTCAGTTTGCAGTGGATTGTCATAGGAACTCCCTTCTTGCTGCTGAGTTGAGGGCTGATAATTAGGATGTGTATCAGCAAATGAATTAATTACTATAAAGTGGGGGGGCACGGTGGCTTAGTGGTTAGCACGTTTGCCTCACACCTCCAGGGTTGGGGGTTCGATTCCCGCCTCCGCCATGTGTGTGTGGACTTTGCATGTTCTCCCCGTGCCTCGGGGGTTTCCTCCAGGTACTCCGGTTTCCTCCCCCAGTCCAAAGACATGCATTGTAGGTTGATTGGCATCTCTAAAATTGTCCGTAGTGTGTGATTGTGTGAGTGAATGAGAGTGTGTGTGTGTTCCCTGTGATGGGTTGGCACTCCGTCCAGGGTGTATCCTGCCTTGATGCCCAATGACGCCTGAGATAGGCACAGGCTCCCCGTGACCCGAGTGTAGATCGGATAAGCGGTAGACAATGAATGAATGAATAATTACTATAAATGAATTGTTTCCTTTGTGTGTACAAAAACAATACACATGAAGGTGTGTGTGTGTATTTGTTTCAACCCGTGTGTACATAGGCTCATTATAACTGTGTGTATTCCGCAGCCTGTGTAGTCAGCGTGTTGAGCTGAGAGGAGTGGAGCTGAGTGTGTGTGGAGCTGTGGTTGTGCAACAGTTGCCCTGGCTATTATGGAACACACCTTACGGCTGCCTGCTACACAGCGACCTGGTCAGCATACACTGGTCCACTGCAGTAGATTCAGCACACATCAGGTAGTTCAGCACTGTAGCATTGCTGTGTAGTGTCTGCTGCCAGGCTTTTCTTGTTTTCTGTGCTGTGAGAAGTTAAAAACATCTACGAGTAATTTGTTTAAATATGTCTCTTTGTTTGCAGTAGATTTTCACTAATTTTATTAATCAGAAACATAACAAACTTAAAGATGTAGAAAATAATTTAAGATCTGCATATTAATGTCATGGAAAGCCATGGAATGAGCATTTATTTCACTTATACGGTTTACTAATAACATGAAAAGGAGTATTTGTACATATTGAACTGAGTAGTATCCTCTATTTTTGTTGTTTCTTGTGTCTCATTTTGCTTTCTATTGTGAGGTACATGTGTTGGATGCATTTTCATGGAGTCTCTTTTCTGTGATAAATTATTACCTTGTAATTATCTGTAATTTTATAACAATGGCTTGATGTCAAATGCTGGCCGGTTATATATATGATGTGAGATGGGTTATTATCGTGTGTGTTTGTGTGCATTTGTGTTCAGGTCGTGTCTGTCTGGTGACAGCGTTGCTCTGTGGGAGCGCTGGTTCACACACGCCCTTCAGCTGCTGCAGCAGGAGGTTCTTTCCCTCAACAGCATTGTGCAGCTCTTCACTCCGCTCCTAGTGCACTACAATGCCTCCTACACAGACAAGGTAGCGCTTCTATCCACTTAACCTTAAATAGGTGTAGACTCGTGTTCTTTTTGAATGGTGTTGTCTTTTGTTATTGACAATAAAGCTCAATACCAGTGTTGCACTAAAATACCACAAGTGTTTCATATGGAGGTTTACCTGGGATCTCTAAGGTGCTTAGTGCTTAATAATAATAATAATAATAATAATAATAATAATAATAACAACAATAACAATAATAATAATAATAATAAGAAGAAGAAGAAGTTGCTTTCAGCTGCTCCCTGTTCGGGGTCGCCACAGCGGACCAACTAGTCCGCACAACAATAATAATAATAATAATAATAGTAATAATAATAATAATAATACTAATTCATTATTATTTTTATTATTATTATTATTTAAGGTTTTATTTCATATTTTATTTTCTATAGACACTTGCATAAAGAAATAATAATAATAATAATAATAATATCATTATTCCTTACTAAAATCAATTACTTATATTATTAGTTCCCACTTGCACAGGTGGTAATATTATATCCTCCTTTATTAATTTTAAATCTAAATGGTACAAATGCTTGTCTTATGGACAATTAAATCATAATTTTTGAAAATGTTAAATCACAAGCAAGGAAAAAATCACACGTCTATGCCACATGTGAAATATTATATATGCCATAAAAACCATGATGTGGCCTTGGTTTAAATAGTAATTAGTCCATAATTTTAGTAATCACTGCAAGTGCAAAAATTAAACCCCAGAAACATGCAGGCCTAGCTTACAATATTTTTACCCTCTCATTTTTTTCATATGTATGAATTGTAGGAGGTGATATTTCTGCATTAGTTTGTTGAGGAGAGTTGTAAGTGTACATGCTGTAGTGAATGTGTAAACACAAGGAAGAGAAAGACTAGAGCTCTCAAGAGTGTGATCCAACAGCTCTCCCATCCTCCTGGCCAAGAGTAGCAGTAAGATAAGTGCTTTTCCCTCTCTCTACCTTTTTTGCACTGAGAGAACAGGAAATGTTATGCATGCATATCAGGTGGCAAAACCAAAAAAATTAAAATGCACCAGTTCACTGGAATATTTTTCAGCATGCTACAATTAACTGATATATGCTAATAAGCCTTGTGACTGTAACATAAACCCAGATGCATGTTCCTCAGTCTGTTCTAGTAATCTGGGTTACTGATCTACAGATTTGAGCTAAAATGGTAGAATTACATAAAATATTTGAAGCGCTTAAGTTTTTAGATTAATGCTCATTAAATGTTACGAAGAGCACACTTGATTTGAGAGTAGTGAATTGAAGAATAAAGAGAGAGACGTCTTTATTAGATAAGAGCGATTCTTTTAGAGATATATTCAAAGTTATCATCAGCTGTCATGCTACTGCTTTCTTGTAACTTGTTCACTGCTTTTCCTGTGAAGACATGTCATAGTGAGATGAGGCAGGCAGGATATCCTCAGCTGATAACATCCCAATTATTTGAATGTGTTATCAGTTACACAGTTGGAGACAATTGTGTATTTGGTATCATTTATGTCACTCTAGATGTCTCTGTCTGTACGGATTGCTGAATTGAGTAGAAGAGTATATTCAGTGCTGTAGGGTTACAGGTGTATCTCAGTGCATGCATGCACTGTGTGTGTGTATTTGTGTGTGTGTGTGGTTGGGATACAGGCCGAAGTGCTGCTGAAGAGGCTTTTGACCCATGCGGCTGAGACTCATCACTCAGCAGAGAGTGAGGACTCCTCATCCTGCAGCTTACCCTCGCTTTTAAATGACAGCGCTGAGATCAAACTGGCTAGACCCTCCAAGAAATCCATCAGCTCCACTGGTACGTGCGGTCAGTGCACGCCCACAGCTACTCACACTTTTGCTAGCCATACACTGCCATTTTCTCTTCCACAAGGTAATAAAGAAAATGTAGTTATGCTTGGAACACTGTTGAATACTGATTTCTAACAAAAAAATGCATTAGAATTAGAACATTTATGGCGAAGGTTAAAATTTGACAAATAGTAAACATTTATTATTTTATAGAGATATATTTCTATGGCAAATAGACATATTGAGAGAATATATTTAACTTTTTTTTGGAATCTTACTAGTGTTTCTGAAAGACTAGTAGGGTTTGGTTTAGAACTAAGCAAATAAAAATATTTTCTGGCCTATAAAACATATGAGATGATGTATCAGAATTTCAGCTTTCATCTGTTATTTTCATTTAACCATGTTAATCAGAATTCCTCTGGTGGCACACCAACCAAATGAATAAGAACAGTCTTCAAGTATTATATATACTTAATATTTGGTTCTATATCCCTTGCTTGCAACAAATGCATGAAATCTGTACTTCACTGAATTCACCAAACTGTGGCATCCTTATTCTGTGATGCTTTTCAGGCTTGTACCCATATTTTTGATCACTTGAAAAATGAGTATGCTCAAACAAAAGGTGCCATGTTCTAAATTTAGATGTAAAGATCAAAAAATGAAAGCTGAAATTCTGATTTATGCTCTCAAACCCCAAAATCTTTAATTTTTGACAAAAAGTAAAAGAATTGCCCTTGCAGTTCCCATCCCATTTCCAAGTTAACTGATAATTGTTAGGTCATAATTTATGCAACTTTGCCTAATTGTTCTATTCTTGTTTGTCAGAGTTCATCATTCAGTCATGCTATACTTGCAATTGCGATATTTTGCCACCAACATACGCAGTAAATTTATTCACTTCAGTAATTACCAGCACAATAGGAACAATATAAATCACAAAACATTAGCCACATTGAAGCTCAGCACTATTTATATAGATGTTTTATAGGATAAGATTTGTTTGCGAACTATAATAAAGTGTGATGGTTGTCAGTTCATGGTGTAAATGTATTTTGAAATAGAGCTACCATGCATGTGATGGTGTGACAGTACACTGTTTTGCTATTGTCACTTTGATGAAATTAGTTTTGCCATAGACTTTTAGGCAAGCAAAAATGACATGGTTTCAACTTTAAACATTAACCATGTACTGTCTTTTTAAAGATGAGTCCTTTATTTTCTAGTACAGAACGAAGCCTCTAGCTCATCTCAACAAACCGGCATCACTAACGGGCAAAAAAACAAGCTACACAATACCAGTAGGTGGCTCTGAAGTGCTACTTTGAAGGCATTATGCAAAAATAAATAAATAAATGATTAAATGCTGGGTACGTTAATATGAACTGAACAAGGAAGTTAATCTTTGGGGTTGTACATTTTATAGTCCAGAATAAATTAAAGAGATTATATATGTATTTATATATAGTCTCTACATCAGACATATCAAATTGTTTTGTTTAAATTTCATTCATATATACTGATGATCTTTGGAGGCATTGGTGGCTCAGTGGTAGGTTTCTCGCCTATCATGCGAAAGGCCCGGGTTCGATTCCAGCCAATGCCTCAACCCCAGCCACTGGATGCAGTGCTGGTCCCAAGCCCGGAAAAAATGGGAGGTTTGCGGCAGGAAGGGCATCCGGCGTAAAACCTGTGCCATGTTGTTGTGCGGACCAGTCGGTCCGCTGTGGCGACCCCGAACAGGGAGCAGCCGAAAGCAACTTCATACTGATGATCTTTCTTGATAAAATGTCATTTTCTTTTGTTAATTCCATCCATAATAGTACACAGTCAACTAAACCTTTTCAGCTAGTACAAGAACAGAAGGGTAAGGGAAAACAGTATTTTAATTTAATAAGCTTTAAACTGCTTCAAGTTTATATAAAATACAAAACAATTTTACAAATAAAAGTTTAATTAATGACATTAATATTGCTAGACGATGATTAGCTTTGTTCTGGCATGAGTGAAATTAAATATCATACTGCTTAATACAGAAATTGAGTGAGCTAGATATGGCAGTTAACACCCAACAGGTCAAAAAGGATCTCTGCAGGTATTTCAGAGGCAGACAAGGTTACGCTTGTAAGCGTTGATCTGTAATGCTTTATGATCAAAAGTCTCAATCTACTAACTGCATTCTGCTAGAAGATTGAAAGAAGAGCAGGGGGCTTTGTGGTCCTCATGAGAAAACACTGTGAGAGAATTCCATTTCTTTACCCCGATAATGCCTAGTGGACCTTCAATTCTCCATTTAAACACATCCTAGTCCCTGTCCCCATCAGTAGTACTGTTCAGATACACAAAGAATGCACAACAAACCCCCCTCCTTGGCCTCTTCCTTTCCAGCTTCCTCTCTTTCCTGCTCTCTCCCTCTCACCATGCTTTTCTTTCTCTCATTTCTTTTTTCCAGAAGAACAAAGTGATGAAGAGGACAGCACCAACCAAAGCCCTGTGGAAAGTATTCCTATTAGAGGTAAAAAGTCAGTGCAAAAATCCCGCACAATTGGAAGTTAAAGAACTCTTGGTCAGTGTATAATGGGGGGCTCCCCCTACCCCCACCTCCCCAAAATAGACAGTTGGAAAGATGATCGAGGTGAAAGTTCCAGGTGAAGAGCAGAACAGGTCCTCTAATTACCACATGAGAAAACAAGCTCATCTCCCCCTTCTTCGGTCACTGGTACACATGAAACTGAGATTCTCGGGCAGCATAATGTAGCCGTTTAATTGTCCTCTGGCTGGCTGGGGGGTGCCATACAAGATCTGGCACTGGTTCTCATTATCTTCTACAGCTAGAGGCAGACTTGAAAAGATTGGATGTGAAGGCATGTCTTTAAGAGTTCAGAGTAGCAAGCCCCCAGCACCAGGCTCAGAAATGTAAAACTGTCCATTATTCCACTTGGCTATCTGATTTCATACTGTGCCTTTCATCTGTTGGCTTCCCTAAAGAAAGAAGTCCAGCATCTTACAGCCACTAATCAAAGGCACGACAGCACAAAAAACACCTCTGTTATCCCTGCCCATGTCGGAGATATTTACAGGCAGACACTGGGGTCTTTCTTTTACGGTCATCACAGTAAATATCCAAATCATCTACATAAATCCTTTTTAATGTCTCTTTATTTCTATATGCATGCAATGTTTTTGTAGACTTTGGAGCACACATAAAAGCAGCCTTTAGATGTACACTTTTATCTTAGTTAATAAAATAGAGGGGAAAGGCACTGTCATCTGCTGGAACTTGCATGTCAACAATAGTAGTTGTAGTAATAGGTAATGAGGCATTGCAGAGTATTGTTCTTTAGCATGTCATGGATTCAATTTAAGTGCTTGTGACTTGGTGATCCTTTTGGGGTTTACAATTAGTGATTGGCTTATAATGATATAACATTCATTCTTCTTTCATGACCATTTTATGGGTCACTGGGTGCAAATCAGATATAGATTCTGTATGGAAGGTCAACACAGAGTTGATGCTTTTTCTTTGGATGTAATCCAGATCTGTCATTCTGTTTTCATCATTATATTACCTTTTTTCTTATTATTATTACTTTATTACTCCTTTATTATTATTATTATTATTATTATTATTATTATTATTATTATTAATAATAAGTATAAAGCCATATGTTGAAAGAAAAAAACCTCACATAACCCTAGACATCTAGGTACAATTTAGATTTGCCAAGCCACCTATCAGATGTTTTTGGGACGTGAGAGCAAACCGTATTACGATCCTGAAAAGCTACATTTGCATAAATGCCACAGATGCATCCCAGAACCTGAGGTTGTGAGG
>JAUCMX010000008.1:14128584-14186084 GCA_033459395.1 Hemibagrus guttatus | reverse complement strand
TGCTGCCTGGGCCCAAAGTTGAAAAAAAAAATTATGCCTGCCTCTCTGTTGTCTTAGCCATAATTACGATGTGGCAGTTAAGCCGATGCTACAGCTGAGGGATTGGAGTTTAAAGCAGGGCTTTGGTGCAAAAAATGCATTTATGGGCCTTTGTGCTGCTCCTCATTATGTGTGGGGCCGATTCATTAAGTAATTGGTTTGCAGTTGTTTACATGAGTATTAAGGCCCCCTATTCAGTAGCCTTTGAGAGATACATTGTGCAAATGTTGCATGTTATGAATGCCCAATGGGAGGCGGGGGGCCAGGCCTATTGGCCAAACACTGCACTCGGCTGAAAGGAGCAGAGAAAAGCGTCGAGCGCTTCTTTGCATAGCAATGACTCACCCTTAATAAGCTTTCCAGATTAAATGCATGCAGTCCATACAAGATGCAAGAGATACTCTTAACACATTTATATCTGCTCATTTCACTATTATGGCACTGGAGAGAATTGGGGTCTTTCTTATTTTCCCTGTGTGCTCTGTCTCTCTCTCTCTCTCTCTCTCTCTCTCTCTCTCTCTCTCTCTCTCTCTCGCTCTCTCGCTCTCTCGCTCTCTCTCGCCCCTTGCTGTAAGATACTTTTATACACATGCACAGAGCTGTATTAATATTAATGACATGGAAAGCAAACAGATCAGCTTCAGTTTATTAAAGATGAGGCATACTAAACCTTCTGCTGGCATTGTGGTGTGTAAATCAGTAATTCTTTGTGCTCCAGTAGGGTTGAAACTCACAACAGAGGATAGTAAAGTAGCCACACTTCATGTAAAGACCACTTGTTCCCTTCCTTTGTTTAGGGGTGCATCCCACAGCTTCCTCCTCTTCTGCTACTATTGTGTCGTCTTCTACTGTAGGCATTTACTGCGACTCTGAGCGCCACATTGTGGATTATTTAGTTAGGTTATTATTTAGTAGTAAACTCCACATGAGTAGCAGTGATTGTAGTGAGAGTTTCTATCTTGAAGTTTTTTACATTTTAATTTATTGTGCAAACAGCTTAAGACACATGCACTTGCTTGATCATTCATTGTCCGTTGGCATTGAAGCAGGAGGTAATTCCTACAATTCCTAACTCTCACACTAGTCTGCTTGGACTATTGGCTAGGTGCTTGTGAATTAAGAGTGTGTGTGTGTGTGTGTGTGTGTGTGTGTGTGTGTGTGTGTGTGTGTGTGTGTGTGTGTGTGTGTGTGTGTGATGAGAGAGAGAGAGGGACAGAGAAAGAGAAAGAAAGCAAGATAGGGAGTTGTTTGTTGGAGCATTTAGCTCTAGTAACCACTGGGGGTCACTCCACTTTTTGTGACTGAAAACATGCTAGTCAAATTAAACATAAAATCTGTGCCATCACATTATTTCACATTCTTTTATGTTGTTTTAAAAGCATGTTAGTCATATCATTATGTCCTATCACACTGCTCATTGTCTTTTTCATTTATTATTTTGTATGCTCCTCCCACATTCTCTTTTTTTTTTTAGCATTTAACTACAGGCAAAACCTCATATTTTGCTGCCTTATTCAGGATTTCTAAATGAGCAAAAAAAAAAACCTCTTGCAGCTCCACTGCCCCAGCTACCTTCCTCTTCAGTGTATTCATACAAAAAACTCAAACCAAAACAAAATAATCCAGTCCTGCAGTTCTTGTGCTCAGCCAATAGAGAGCAGTCCTATTTAGGCTTACTGAATAAACATGTCATTTCCAGACAGTAGCCTGTAGAGGTCGCTCCTGCTGCTCTTCACAGAGTCATTACCTCATTGTGTCACTCCCCATTCTCCCACCCTCCTCCTCGGCCGCAGTGCAGTGCAGAGGTCTAATCAATCCTAAATCAGCCGTGTTGCAGGTCACTGCTGCGATGAGTGTAGGAGGAGGTGAGAATGGCGGCACTGCCTCATTTTTGCACCCTTACACAAACATTGTTTCAGAGTGCATGTGCTATTAGCATTTTTGTGTGGGTGGGACTTTTTTATTTTTTACACCAGGTAAATAAGTGGAATTTTCCTTAACCACATGGGACTAATTACAATACATAATAACTGTCAGTTTGAAATGATTCTTGACATATATACTACTTTACAAATTCAAGAAGTTCATTTGATTTTTTTTCTTCCTTTC
The DNA here is from genome assembly GCA_033459395.1 of Hemibagrus guttatus. Classification (NCBI taxonomy): domain Eukaryota; kingdom Metazoa; phylum Chordata; class Actinopteri; order Siluriformes; family Bagridae; genus Hemibagrus; species Hemibagrus guttatus. The sequence continues at coordinate 14,183,936 of JAUCMX010000008.1, read as the reverse complement.
TTATTTCCATCTTCCGTCTTCATACATTTTGCTTAATCTCTTAGGAGAGATATTGTTAAGTGACATGAATGATGGCGGATAATAAACGCAGTAGTTCAGGGACTTTGACCGGATGTTTGTTTCTTTTCAAAAACAATTTCAGAGCAGAGAAACAGTTTTGTCTGCCAGACCCTTTTATTATGTTTAATCACACAACTATAATGATGCGAGATCACTGTTATTATGAAAATGACTGCCCAGATGCCAAGCATGGAACAGTAGCAGTCTGTTTACCTGCGGCACAGTGAATACAGCCAGTCGAGTCGTCTGCCTTTTTATTCTCGGTTCAAATTCATAACAGCAACCCACACGTATATTATGTCCCATATATTAATGTATCAAATGCTTGCATGGAAATGAACTGGGGCACTCTGCATCCAACATAGCAAATACGTCCTAATGCCCAAAACAATGTGCAACAGAGAGGATTAAAAAAAAAAAAAAACAAGCACTGCAGCGGAGGTAAAACAGAGGTTTCTGTCAAAGTGGTAATTTGCATCATTTTACACATTACATTCACCTCCGTGTATGAGACACAGCTAAACAGTTGCCGGTCCAGTCTTACATATTCAGATTGGTTGCCTCAATTAAGTGAACCTCAGCACAAGATGAACTGGCATAAATGTTTATGGAAATGGAATATTAGATTGGAGGGGTCAGTGGCATCTGCAGCTCTCTATGGTAATCATGTCTTGAAATCAGACCCGTCCCTGTCTGAAGAGGAGCATTTGATGGAGCGTTCCCATGGCATGCAAGTCATATAGAAGAATAGCCCAATTTTACACACCGAAACGTGTATTTATTATTGTGCTTCTTTTAGTCATAGACAAGAAAAAAAGCAATGTTGTTGATGTAATAACAATTAAATAGAAATGCTGCTACATATTTTGCAATAAACTTGCAGTCTTTTTTTTTTTTTTCCTACTTACTTTGTTAATGTCTGTTCTTTATCGTTACTAAAGAAAACGTGAACGAATATAGTTTATATAAAGTATGTTGCATGACTATATAGAATATATCAAACATGTAGCAGTTGTTTTCAGGGCCATAAGAGAGACATTTTTCACAATTCTTATTTTCTAATTTCTGTGTAACACTCTAATCCAATGCAGTTATTATGTGATTACATGATTAATTAGAATATTCAATATCCTGTTGTGCTCATCAAGGCTACATTGAGCATCTGCTTAAAAAAAACCCAACTTTTCTTTTTTTGCTTTCCTTCTCTCTTGAGTTTAGTAAATTGTAAAAGCAGGATATGTTCATGGTTATGCTAGTCAGTCATGCAAACTAGTTCATAATCACTTCACCTTGCAAAACATTTTTAACGTGTGTCATTTTTAAAAGGCATTAGCCTCAGCGAGTAGAAAAAAAGCATTACAGTACATACTTTGTCTTGTTAATTTAATGTTGGTTGATTAAAAAAAAAAGTGTTAATTTGAATTTCTTTCTTTTAATGTTATGAGGCAAAAACAGAAAGGAGCAGAATAAACAATATGGGTATATGATAACGCTGAGGACACTGATAAAGATGAAGATGAAGACAACATTGTTAGAACCTGAATAGACCCTGTGCTGATGGAAATTGAAGAGCTAGCCTGTATGAAAAGTAGCTTGGGCTCTTGCATATGCATTGCTACAGATCAAAGGCTTGCCAGGGGTCACTCATTTACATAGAGATATCACTGATGCTATGGGAACCCAGCAACCCTCTGCTCAGAACACTTATGAATAAAGAGGGCCTTGACTGGGTCCTTCAGCACAATTAGAAAAGGAGTCAAGGAAGTTTATTTGGCCACTCGGCTCGTTTGCCAACAGTCCTACCAGGGAAATGGCAGCTTTCTGGAATTGGTCAGGTTTATAAAATAATATATAAAATGTGTGTGTTAATATAATATATAAAATGTGTGTTAATTATTGCAGTGTTAAGACCCTAGTCTTAAAGACCTGTCAGTATGTCTGCTAACATGATTAACAGTACCAAGGCAAAAAATAAATTGTCAGCTAGAAACTTGTGTGTGTGTACATATGATAACTATAGGCTATAGATTTGTGCTCTAATTTTTATGAGCATGACAAAAAACAAGGTAGGATTTTGTGCTCAGTATGGTGAGGTTTGCTTTGACATAAGTAGATTTGGTCTCTAGGACCTTTTGGGATAGATCTTGAGGAAAATAAGTCAGTTTCTAGCCCTACTCTTTTAATCAACTTTTTTTCCCCCTTTACAGGAATGATTCAAAGAAAATAACCCAGGCTTTCTCTGCTGTTCAGTCAAAAGGTAAGACCAAATTGTAGCGGTTACTAGGACTACTGAAAATCAAAATCACATTGCATCATGCATTTACTGCAGCAAATCTCTTAATGTTAAAATGTTATACCACAGCACTGTTGAATTCATAAATGTGTGTTGATTCATTTTCTCAAACAGCATGGCTCTGTCGTTAGTGCTGATTGCAGGGTTTATATTAATGCACTTGTCCTAATACTTGTTTCTATAGTAACAACGGTATTTACTGGGATTTCAATGGCAAACACTGCATCAAAAACCTACTAATAAACAAATGAAAGTCATGTTATTAAATCGTTGATATGGAGACAGTTTTATAACATGTATAGATGTCTCCAATGTCAATGTTTTGTATCTTTTTCATTGAGTGAGAGTTTTGAGCTTTCTCATTAATTTGTAACAAAAAAGAAAATGGGGAGAATGAGATGGACTAGTCAGGGAAGTGTTGTTTATAGCCGAATTTTAATTTTAATTTTTTTTTAATCAGTTCTACAGGAGGAACAGAACAGTTTAGGATCTGCTTTTATTGGAAAATAATATATTTTTCTAAGTGTTGGGATGCATCACCTGTTGCTGATTGCTTTCTTATGACAGCATGCCTCATTGAATTTTATTTGTTACTTATTTACACCTTGAAAATAATCTGTATTACATTGCAGTTTTAAATGCATGTACATTGGGTAGTTGTTAAATGGCACCAGTAGGCATCCAGAGTAGAGTCAATAAGTGTATATATAATGACTCCAGTGTTATTTTTACTGAATTAAAACAATTTCTTGTCTGATACATATTCTATCTATACCACAATCACTATTACAGAAGACATAAGTTTATAATCGCAGTTATTATACTTCATTCATACATATTAATTCATAGCAAGAGACAACGGCATATAATTCTTCATGTTAATAAATGGAAGTTTATCATCACACCTGCATGTGCATGCTTGAACGTTTTTGAGATTACAAATCCTGAAATGATTACATCTAAATTTTGTTCATATATTTTTATTTTGTTCTCAGCTTTTTGGGGCGATTCAGATGACACCAACTCTGACATTGAAATGGCCTTGCGTCCTCGAACCTGCAACACTAATAACAGTGACTTTGATGACTTTTACGATTAGGTTTTATTTGTGCCAAGAGACTACGTTATCTCATTTGTTTTTCGCCTGACCCTATGCTGTAACTGTCCTTCAAAAAATAAATAAAAACAAGTCTTTTACTGGGGAACATTAACAGTTCATGAAAACAAGGATGGGGAGACCCTCTTTATTGTGAACAAAGAATGTGGAGAGTGTTCAAACCAGGCTGGTGTTAACCCTGCTTGAGTCTCTTTAACTGAACAACACTTGGGCCTGGTTAAAATAGATTAAACTTGGTTTTTAAAGTGATTCCTTTGCTCTGTGGTGAATATTATGCATTTCAGATCTCAACACATTGCAAGCATCTCCACACATTTTTGCATCAGAGCTGGAGTGGAATGTTGTGAGTCAACTCCTGTGAAAAGCTGGTACACAATGGCCTCTCTGGATACTGCTGAAATACCTTTGAACTCACTCAAGTACCTATGGCCCATTTAGAAGGACAAAATGTGCTGCACTCATCTGAATATAGAAACAAATGCTCTCTATATTTGCACTGCCACAAGAACAAAATCAGATGGCTTAATGTGACGTGGTATTTCTGTCGGCACTGCATACTTTACCTTGAACTAAATATGAGCGCTTATATTTTGTGAAGGGTTTACAGGTGATATTTCACATACTTTAGGGATTCACTCCTTAATCTATTCATGCTCCTCTCTGCAGTGCTGAAAACCAGCCTTGAAGAAATGAAGTCTAACGAATATGAATATTTCATCAATCATACATTATTTATGTAGGCTTTTAAATAGTAACTCAAATATATATGCTGTGAGTGATATTTGCCACAGTCTACAGCTCTTTTTTTTTAAACTGATGTACCAGCAATTTTCAGATACAGAAATATACATTTATAATGCAGTAGAAATATTAACATCTAACAGTGTCATATTTGTATAATAGGTGTTTTTTTTCTGAGCCAGCTAATCAGTGATAATAACTGCAGCAATTTTAATGGACCTAAAATAACAGTACACACTAAAATTGCCACATACTGATATCCAGAACCGTTTCCTCCACCATCAATATTCCTCGTCACCTGTGACTCGCATCTGCATGAGCAGGACGATGCTGCCTGCTTCGCAATACGTTTCTGCCTCCAAGTTAATTTGGTCTTGTGTTAATATAATTAGCATATGCAAAGGCTTAGAATCCTGTAATAATATAAAAGCAGCAGCATTCAGTCCATCAGTAGGATTCCATTAGTCAGTTTTTAGATGACCTTATGATGCTGAACCTGCTAAAGTAGGACTCCACACTCATTAGCAGTAATGGCTGTAGGTAGCCTTGACCCTCGAGTGCAGCACATACCAAAACCTGCATGCATCATTTGGAGTTTGCCAAAAAGCTCCCCTCACATAATATCTGAGTTAAGGATCATGTCAACAGATACTTGTGTGCTGAAAGATAGCTCTAGGCGAGAGTAACATTGTGCTGATCTCTAAAAACACAATCAGCTCTTTTTAATGGACCTTTTCCTCCAAGTAGTTTAGTCTTCATTTGCTATAACCTCCCTCCCTGAATAGCCGGAGACACAAGGATGAATTAGGATTGTTCCAATGAAATGAAGCAGCTTTTAGTATCATAGATGCACATCAGCATTTTCGCTAGCCCCTGAAATTTTTGTTTCATAATGATAGAAAAAAAATATTATTTCCTACCACAGCTTTTTACATGTTTTATGGGCTTATAAGCATTGAAGATAAGAAGGAAGAAGAGATGCCAACTGTTGTATAAAAGAAATATCACGTTTGTTATCACGTGATTAGGATATCAGCATGACCACATTGGCTGATGTTGCGTAATTGTGTTGGAAATACAGCTGACCCAATGTCAACTGTCTCCAGCCTTACTGTTCTACTAGCACTGTTGCACATTTATGCCTTAGTTTGTTTGTTAATATAAATTAAACATGGAATTTGTGCAGTGTGGATTAAGCATGCGGTCACTATACTTTATACTTTATGTGATGTGACAAGCCTGCAGTCTAGGTAAGTTAGTCATTTGTTACATGCTGTTTCACTGCATTCATTTCATTTTTATTTCAAACCTGTTAATGTATTTCTCAGAAGCGTATATATTTGTGGTATGTGGTGTGTATTACTATGAAAGAACATCTTCAAGGGTTCTTTAAAGGTTCTTTGTTGATCATTGAGGGCTCTTGGTTTCCAAAAATGAATTCTCCTTGGAAACCTTTCTGATAAGGGAAATTCTCTAAAATGTTCTATGTAGAACATTTAAGGGTTCAAAAAGGGGCACAACTGAAAAATCAAAGGTTTCTAAAAGTGTATGGACAGTTTGGCTCCAGGGCAGAGCTTAAAAAGGTAGCAGATGGTATGTGCCTTGTAGCTGAAGTGGTACCATCAAGGCTGCATCTTTTGTACTTTCATTATGAATTTTTTTTTTAACCTGGGACATCGCATATGATGTGCCTTTAATTAGCTTTTAGAGTAAAGCTATAAAGGTATATTGATGGTGCTTAAAGTCCAATTTTTTAAAGGTTTACTATTTGGTTTTCGGATGAAATATGTAATACAGTTAGAAAAGATACAACCATGCGTCTGCAACATGAAAACAGTACATCTGGTACTTTTATTTTTGATTTTTTTTTTAACAAACAGCCTGTTTAAGGTTTACACAAAATCCATTGAAAAATAAAAAAATAAGAACAAAAACGGAAGCTTCTTTGCTCATGGCCCACATCACTTTGTTTGGTTAGATGGTGGTGTGTAGGTGTGTGCTCCAATTATTGTGCTCTGATATTTCCAAAGATTTAGTCCAGACTTGATGTACACAGAGGCCTCGACCAGTGGAAAGAAAGGATGACAAATATACACTGAGGCTTATATGACAATGAGCTTGAGCTGGGACAAATTTTAATTCAAATTTGATAGCGTCTCTGCTGCATGCACTCCTTTGTATCCCTTTGCAATGAAAACCAAGCATTTCAGTCTTTAGCAGCAGCAACTCGTACAATGAAAGAAAGGAAGACCCAGATGAAAGCAAGTAGGGAAGTTAAACACTCTCATTAACAATGATATGGCAGCATTGTGCCATTTGCATATTGCATGTTTATGTAATTTATTCTCGCTTGTTGGGCAAGTTGAAGTTTGAAGTGTGTACCTTCCATTCTTTCTCTCACCACTTTTATTTTTTACCAAGGAATAATGATTTAAAACAAGGTCATTTGATCTTCTGTTTCAATGGGCCTTAATTAAATATTCATTCATGCAGCTATGGTTTCTCTGACAGTGTTTCTGATGGAGTGTGGCTAAGACACAAAAGCACAGCTTTTTGTTATTCAAGCCCTTATGAGGTTTTGGAAGACGCAGACATGTAGACAGTAAAACAGTTCTCTAAATGTAACTGAAAAGTTTTCTAAGTCTGATGATTTGATGTTATGAACAAATGAATGGTTTTGTTCACTCAGTTATTTCCTCATGTGTTACTTATTTTTAATAATGTTTAAAAAATGAATATATTCAGTATTCTCATGACCTATATATTGTATGATGTACTGTATGTATGAAGACGACAGCACTGGCTTCAATGGAGTAGCACTCGGACGCAGGGCGAGACTGGTGCATAGAGACCGAAGGCTGAAGTGAATATAGTGCACTATAACTAAGTCACTAGGGCCAATCTCATGAGCAACCAGTAAAATATTATTTGATTCAGGAAGAATCTGAGCAACTCAGAGGGAAAAAACATTGCATTTACACATGAATGTGTTGTGAAAGCAGAGTGAGGGAGTTGAGAAAGGCATGCGTGCTCTCTGTACCCTATTTTATGTCCAGGTGAGACTCAAAGAACATACTGTGAGCCGAGATTCAGTACACATGCTGCTTACAGACATGGTTGAGATTCTGACTCAGAGAAGGTACACAAACTGCCTGACACCCCATGTTCTAATATAATCATACTTAGGATAGAGCTACACTGATTCGTTCATTCATCCATCAAGTACACTCACCTTCCACTTTATTAGGAACACCTGTACATCTGCACTTTCATACAGTTATCTAATCAGCCAGTCATGTAGCAGTAGTGCAATGCATATAGTCGTACAGATACAGGTCAAGAACATCAATTAACGTTCACGTTAAGCATCAGAATGGTAGAAAGATGTGATCTCAGTGTCTGACTGTGCCTGCCAAATGGGCTAGTTTGACTATTTCAGAATCTGCTAATCTCCTGGGATTTTTACACACAACAATCGCTATTGCTTAAATAGAATAGTACAAAAAGAGTGAGAGGTAGTTTTACTTGCAGAAATGTCTTGATTGGAGATTTACGAAAATGGCAGACAGAAGTCTAAGGTAGCTACTCTTTACAACCATGGTGAACAGAAAAGCATCTCAGAAGACACAGCACAAACCTTGAGGAAGATCACCTTAGTTTCCATTCTTATCAGCCAATAAGAGATATCTGAGGCTACAGTGGGCACAGGTTGAAACTTGACAAGAAGATTGGAACAACATTCTCTGGAAAAAAAAAATTGCACGTTCTGAATACAAGCTTTCACAATGGAACATGTTCTACTTCTTAGAAAGTTGAGTCCAAACGAACTGTTCGTGATGATTCACATTGCATAGATCATGTAAGGCTGCGCCACTCCACACCTCTGGGCCCCAGTGTCTAATGCACAAAATCAAATTATAATTAACCACATTTAAGTTGGAGCAGCAAGTCCCTCCTTATAGGTTTTCCTGTGATCTCTCCATGTTTTTCCCTCTCATGCCCATGGAGTAATTAATATGGGGAGGCATCATGCTCAGCAAATTCCTATGAGATGGGCTTTCTAAAGCTGTTAAGGCCAAGAGGCTGAATTAGTATTCATGCAGGTTTTCCTGCTACAAGTCTCCTCTCCCACTGGGACCGTGGGCTAGATTGGGTAGACAGACAGCGTTCATCCTTGATTATGTGAGCAGAATGCCACTGAGCAGCATGAACATAGAATGGGAAAAACATTCCTTGGGCAGCAAATCAATTTCTGTGATATGCTAAATGGAATGGTAGTGTGATTTTTTAACCCCACAGACATCAGGGGAAAAAATGAGAGGCAGATTCAGAGTTTGAGTGTCCATTTACCTATAACTCTACAATATGTAATATACTTTTGTTTTGTTTATTAACCGACTGCTAATTCTACTATACTATAACTGTGCTGATTAATTTCACCTCATCTATATGCAACTAGAGCATCTCCAATTTGATGTGTCTGCAATTCTGAATGTGTAAAATGTGTAGCTTTTAAATCCCATACTTTTTATACTAATAGTCTGCATTATTCATGGACCTACATTATTCACATACATTAGATTCTCAATTTGCTTGTTTTCTAAAAAAAAAAAAAAGGCTAGTTGTGCCCATGGTCTTCCACTTATTATGCTAAGTATGCAGTGTAGATAGGGAAAATATGAAAATGACCAAAAATGCCTAACTACAGTAGTTAGTTTTGCTATTTTCAATGATATCTTCACCTGTAGCTAATCCTTTACTGTAATGTAATGTCAGCAAATATGTGTACTTTTAACAAGTAAGATGATTATATATAAGAACTTAACACAGCTGATGGTTTACATAACTGATGCTTTCTGTGTCTTCTCAAATTCTCTTGACATTGTTTTACATTTGACCCTAGCTGCTCTCTTGTCAAGAAGCCTAGCACCGGATCATGAGTTCTGACTTTCCATCAAATAATTAAGTCAGTGTGGTGCCATATTAGAGCCTGTTCGGCAATCTGTCAGAAACTAATTCACTACTCGCTGTACGCAGGGCTACAGCACTGGCACCTTATGCTCTATGATTGAAGGCAATCTCGAGGGATGGACAGAATTATTCATCATCTCGTCCTGCAGATAGAGGCAAAATCGTCTGTCTTGTTTCTCTCTGCCTGCCACATATCTACTGACTCGCTGCTTAAACAGCATTAAAATGATCTGAAGAGGTCAAACTTCTCACCCAGAAGTGAAGCCCAAACTCTTTCCTCCATTTGCCTGTATTTTTCAATTTCCTCCCTGTGCCTATGTGTCTGTCTGTCTCCCCAATCTACATGTTCACATATTCAAACCCAGTTCATAACCTGCTGTGACCTCCATAACATTTCACTTCATTCCACTTTGTCTGTCTTACCTCTGGGAATACAAATGTTTATAGACTGTTGGCTGCAGGCTCCATCTGGGCCAGCAGAAGTCACATTACGGTAATCTCTGCCTGGATTAAATCTGTTGTTCATGGAGATGTTAACAAAGGTGATAAAACAAGATTAGTCAAGACACACAGTGTGGGAATTGTAGAGTGTGTTCTTATTAGCATGCACTGTGCTCTGAAGAGGAGAGCAGGCACAGAGCTCCTCATGGGGGGAACAGGGTTCAGCCATTAGCATGAATGGGAAATGCTAATGCTGAGCCTCAGACACCTGCTCCCCAACAGCAGCCCTGTTTAGATACTGATGAAGCAAGGGAAGACATTCTAAGTCAGATCAACACTAGGATGTAAAGTAATAATGATATTTAAAGTGGCAGATGGCATTTCAGCAACTGCAACGGTTCACTCAGTTGGCTTAAAAAAGCTGTACTTAAACTCGAAAATCCTTAGTCATGTTTTATTGTACCCTCAGAGTGTAGAATCAGTCATACGAATTTGGTAACCTAGAATCTATTCAAGATCAAATAATAACCAAATGTACATTTATTCATTTACTGAATTAGGTTTATTATTTTGGCAGATGCTTTTATCCAAAGTGACTTACAATTGAGCTGAGCAGAAGAGGGTTTTACTCCAGGGCCCATCAGTGACACCTTAACAGTACAGAGATTTAAACTCATGCACATCCAATCACTGCAAATTTTTTTGAAATGTTTAACACTATATTCTTTATTACTAATACATGGAAGATTGTTTACCACTTTACCATTTGAAGGAGAAAAAAAACCTGTTAACTAGAGGGAAGGTTTAGTGTTAATTTTTGCAAACGATTCAGTATTTAGCAGGTGGTTTGTTCCCCTGATATATTAAGACTGTTTAGCAGAACTGGTTCTGACTATCCATAAAATGATTTATCATCCATCAAATTATTTACAAATAAAATAAATAAAGAATGAAATGAAAGAATGAATAAATGAATTGTGATTGTATTAGTATTCAGCCCCATTACTGTGAAACAACTAAAGTAGTTTTGATGCAATCATTTGCCAACAGACGTCATATCATTTGTTGACCAGAGGCCATCTGTGAGCAATTTAAGTGTTACATGAGCTCAATATTAATACAAATGTTCCTGGAATTTTAGATATGCCACCAAGCCATGGATTTGGAAGACTGTTTAGAAGAAAACCATTACTGGTAAACAAAAATCATAACACATGCAACATGTGGTTTCTAGGTTCTCTTGGAAACTTTTCTGCAGAAAGCGTGGTATTTGGTGAGAACACAACACAGTGAAGCATGGTGGTGGATGCTTTTGATCAGCAGGGCCTGGGAAACGTCACGGTTGTGAGCAATTTGGGTAGAACCAATTACAGGGAAATTTAAAAAAAAAAAACTTGTTGCAGTGTTAAAAGACTTGTGACCTTTATGCAATCCAAAATATTAACTTTTTTGCTTAATTAGCTAATTAATTAATGAATCTTGGTGTCACAATAAAAAGGCTTTGCAATGCACATTCAATTTTCAGATATATTTTGCCAATCAAATGTTAAAAATCCAACTTGCTTGTAAAATTAAGAAATGTGCACAGCACCATACTTAGGTACACATATAGCATTTCATAAATGTACATTATCCAAGGTTAATTTCTTAGGGAACAAATTCCTTTTCATTAATTTGTAAAAAGGCGTAACACATTATTCATTTTAAATAAGTTACTACATTTTGTTCATGCCCCTCCAGTTATTGGGGTACTAGAAATAAAATATGATATTAATTTTGGAAAATAAATTGTGCACTGTATTTTCAAAATCTTAGCACCCAAGTATCCATCATTATTTTACACTGGTCAATTTTATTCCACTGGTCACTACACCTGATCTCTTTGATATTTCTTGATGTGTCATTGTTTGATAATTGTAAATTGTGTCTATATAATTTTGTACCTTTTTGATTTAATGTTCTTAAGGGGCATATAACTAGCCAGGCATCATGACAGCCACAGATACTGTAAGCCATACCACTCAGGTTATGGAGGTTTTGTTGTTCTTTAAGAGCTACTCTCCTATCCCACCTCTTCTGTTGCATTATAAAGCAATGTAGTCATTGACCCTGCTCCCTGTTGACTTAGAGACTTTGTTCATCAAAAGGGGAAAACTCACTCATAAAGGTGTGTGAAGAGCATGTGACCACTCCAGAGCCTGCCATGCTGTTTTGCTGTATTGTACTTTCAAAAAGGGGAACAAGTGCTCTCAAGTTTCATAGCAGTCTGAATGTATGGTATATAAACCGTTTGGATAATTAGTGTTTTAGCGTGTCAATACTCCACATGAAATGGAAAAGCCATCACTTTCCTCCAGAAGGAGTCTTATTGCCACTCTTAAGGGAATGATATCTGCATGTCCCACTGTTACTGAAGACAAGCAGACCAGTGTAGCAGTATTGTACAAAAGCTAAAAAGTTACCGGGAAAGTCAGGGGAAGAGCATGCCATTACTCCCACCTAGCGCACATGGCCAGTTTGATTTCTTGTACTCCTGGCCATGGATGACTGTGGATGCACCTCTAGTCAGCTCTAACAGAATTCTATAGTGAAGTCAAACAGCACTGTAAATATAGTATGTTTCTAAATTTGCTTACATTTTTGTACCTGGCTTTTCTCTCATTCTACATGTTGCTGCTATTCACATGCCTGTCTACTTAGTGACTCTACACAGAAAGATGCATATGACAGTTTTTTGAGAAAATGAATAAATATCAATTGCAAAGATGAGTTAATTGAAAATTGAAATGATATGAATCTAACATTTTACTCATGAAATAAAATGCAACCAATTTTCTCATTTATAAATGGGAGCTCATGAACCCACAAGTTTTTCAAAATCAAATGAGTACCCAAGCCCAACCTTTTATATACTACTACAGATTTGCTTTAGTTGGCTAATAGACTATGATTTGTTGTTGTTGTTGTTTACATGTGAACCAGTGTTACACAGTCATGAACATGCACTAATGATAGAGATCTATAAATCTAGGTGCATTTGATCGGCATAAATCGAAAAGATTAAAGAAACCAACCACAAAACACAAAAAAATGATGGCGATTAGCACTGGGGCTTGTTAAGATTAGACAAACTGATAAAGAGCCATGTTTCATTTAGCAAATCTTATAGACCTTGAAAAAATCTTCCTCCTTAGCAGAATTTTAGTGTTTAGTTTAATTAAGTATTAGCTGAAAGTTCCATCAGTACTGCAGGTGACTACATGGAAAAAAAACTCATGGAGAAAAACAGAGACCAAAAATTACTCTAATTTGAGACAAATTGCAACGTATTCATCTGCAACCCCATCTACATAAAACTGCTCCAAGGCCACTCATTTTGATCTGTAATGCATGTTTATATTATGCTGGGTGTCCTAGAGTGCTGTGTTTAGAAGCGTTTCCTTTATGACCAGTGCTGAATAGGGACTTGTATGGTTTGTTTTACTTGGCAGTGAGAAAAAAATTGGGAATAGCATAGTCCTCAAGTGTGAGTGTCTGTCTGTTCATGCAAGCATCTCCACCTTTTATTAATGTAGGACACATTTATGTGCTATTCAGCTGATTCAAAAGACCATCAAGCGGTGCTGAAGCAAAGGAAGGCCAAACCACATTCATTTATTTGCTGCTCTGACTACCTGCTGTTCAGATCTCTACATAATATAGGATTAATCCTTTTCAACATTGTGTGCATGTGTGTGTGTGTCTGCATGTACGTGTGCATGTGTGGCTGTGTTTATGTGTGTGGCTGTGTATGGTGTAAAATCTGAACAGCTTTTTCTTCTTTCATTTCATCTTCATTTTTTGTGTAAAATTCTAACCCACTGCCCTCACACTTTGTTTTAAACTTAGCAAAGTGCTCTTTCCCTTGCACTCTTGATGAACTTAATCAGTCTTAAAGGAGACTCTCATATTTCGTCATATGTCTTAACTGATGAAACTATGTGAACCTCTATTAGAGAGAGAGAATGTAATCAATGAAATTCTGCCCTGGTCTCTTGAGTTCCCTAAAGGTAAGGCCACAGTTTCTCTTTAATGAAAATAGTGTGAATTAAATCTTGCACATTCCTGATCTGTGGATAATCGACAGAATGCTTTTACTGTCTGTAGTGCAGCAGTCTGGGCAACCATGAATCGCATTTTGTTTTTGTTTTTTGTGAAATGTAAAATCCTTCTGCAATACATAATCTCTTATATACTATGGTATCTACATAAATATCAAGCATACTTTTGTGTCTATTAAGTAAAGTGCTACTGCTTCTGACTGATTTTCTCTCTACACAGTTTCATACTTGAATTTGAGTCACACTGGCATGTCTCCCAAAAGCTAGTTTTCTTGAGTTATGGATGTGTTGAGCTGTCCAAACTCCCTGATGTGATGTCGATTTCATGAGACCAGGCTGAAAAAGCCAAATTCCATTAATCTACCTAAATGGCCATTATCTGAGTTTAGCACTTGTCCAGGGGTCAGATCAGGCTCTGTGTGGAATTAAACATGGTAATGTGAGCGATGGCTGTGGAAGGGCAATGCGGTCAATCAAAGGCTACCTTACATCTCTCAGTGCCGACATTGGGTGTTCCTCTCCATAATTCCCTGATTTGACTTTGATGTGCCAATTTGTGCCTGATGAATAATTGTCTGGTTTGCTGATAACTTGTGGGAGTCAAGAGCATTCTGGTGGCACTCAATGCAAATGGGATTTTTGGGTTAGGCGAATCACGACAATGTCCTCCATATATCCACCATGTGATTCTGTGGATAAACTTAACAATTAGAGCTGTTTGAAGAAGCCATTTTTGATTAGTGCAATCAGTAAACAGCATAGCCTCTCCATGATTGTCCTTGTGATTAGATGAGTTGTCACTTGAGAAGTTGCTGGAGATTTTAATTTATGGCCTTATAGTCTTGAAAAGTACAGTAATTACCTTATGCGTATTTTGCAGCTCAGATTAGCTGAAAAAAAAAAAAAAACTAGAAGAGGATGATGATGATGATGAAGAAAAAGAAGAAGAAGATGAAGGAGAAGAGAAAAGACTAGAGGAAAGATGCAAGACTTTTTTTAAATTACAAATTTTTGCATGCAAAGATGAGAAATGATCTTAAATGAGTTATTTAAGATATAACAGTCAATTGTACATCCAATGTACTTGAGATATACATAATTCTGTTAAGTTCAATTAAAACGCAAAATGGAATAGACATTTAATGAGAAATGTGTGAAAAAGAATAAAAAAGCTGGAAACGTATTACATGTTTGTTACCAAAAGAGTGGGATTCACTTACTAACAAAAGGTGAGAACAACTGAAACTGTAAGCAATCATTATACTCTTAACACCAGTTGATCAGGTAAATGATTGATTTTTGCAAAGGATTTCTAATCAGTGAGCTCCCAACACCAACTGCTGATTGATTCTAATCAATAATGCTAGGCACTGTGTGTCTTGTGAAAGTAAGGGAGAGTGAGCAAGAGCTCAGATCCAGGATTAGGCCTGCCTGATTAGGGCAGCTTTAATGTGCTGTTGTGATTATGTTGCTGCCTAAAGGATGCTAATTAACCATGAAGTGTGGCTGTACTGAGGACTTTTGGGAAAACATCAGGAATTGACCGCAATGCATATTGTCCCTGTTTCCCTGTGTCTTCATCTACAATCCAACAAAAGGTTCCAGGAGGGATGACATGAAGAGGGAACTAAAACTGAGTTAACTTTCTCTTTTAGTGTGTCAGTACCCCCTGTGGGGCAGGACAAATGTGCCCTTTCTCCTGCTTCCCAGAACTAACCTCTGTGACCAGCTGCTGAAATCAGGCCAAACAAACACTCCAGCGTCTGCTGTGACCAAGAGGACAGCCAGCTGTAACACACCTTTGTCCCATGCGTTTCCTGGCCTAATTGGTTACATTTGCATAATGTACATGCATCATATTAAGCAGGTTATGTGTAATGCTGCAGGGAACAGGAATAAAAAAATATGGAGTATCACATGGACAAACATGAAATTCAAGCAAACATGAAATGGCACACACCTACAAATGTGAATACATAATAGATAGGTAGAGGGACTGACGGACAAGCAGACAAATATAAAAATGGATGTGAACTCAGATTGCACCATAGATAGCACTGTCTGTTCATGTCTATTGCGCACATACTAGCTCTGAGTGTCTGACCCCCTGGTAACACAGGAGGGGGAGCAGGAGCAGGAATGTGGGATTTGGGGTGTAATCCTGTTTGTCTTCGGGGGGAACATGGACTGCAGGCTATTGATTCTAAGCAACAGTCTAGAAATTTATTAAGATGAACAACAGGCATCTAATTGTAAATGCCTTCCTTGGAGTACCATGTCCATTGATGAATGGTGAAGAGGAGACAGGTTGCCACAAGATGATAATTGGAAAGAAAGTGGGTGGTCTTTCTCTGCTCTTTGGGTTTGTGTAGTTTGTGTATTAGGTTTGCTCTGCCCAGTTTGTATACAGGGATAGCACAATGACAAACACGCTGAAATGCTTAGGTTCATCTGCACTTAATGACGCAAGTGTTTGTCACTTAATTTTTCTGTCTTAATTAGACTGATTAAACTTATTAGTGGGCTCATCCCTTGAGTAAATGTAAGGACATTACTGTGATATTAACAACTTACGTTAACCTGTATATCTCCAGGCTAATATGCATATGTTCACAAACCAAAGTGATGTAATGAGCAGGGGAAAAATTGATAATTTTATTTGTCATCCTCTCCATAATCCTTCATTATGGTAATATTTTTCATGCAGTTGTTTCTCGTTTCTGTAATAGCTTCAGTATATCATGTTATAATTATTATGTAATTACTGGTGCTTGAATACACACTGTATTTTTAGCATTGTTTCTGCAAAATTGTGCATGCATGCATATATGTGTATGTATGTGTATGTGCGCATGTGAAAGTGTGCATCTGTGAGCGTGTCCCAGCAAGCACCTAAGCGTGGGCATATAATGGGTGCACATAATGAAGCAGAATCTGAACATATGCAACTTCATTCATTCCTCTCACATGTCTGAAGTGGTCACACACAAACAATCCGTGCTATTGGCCGGATCCATTTGAACCACCATCCAGCCTGGCTCCCATAAACAAACAAGGCCCAGCCTTGCAGCTGGCCATTGCCTTGGCAACATGGGATTGGGACAGAGCTGTGGACTAGTTAGAAAGTGTAGCATTGTGAAGGCGCAGCAGAGACCTGAAATACTTGAGCACTTTACAATGCAGCCCATTCAAGGCCGATTTCAATTTTGGGGAGTGAATACAATTTAGACACTTGGGTCTCTTGAGAATGCTATTGTTATCTGGAGCATTTTGTCAAGGTGTACAAATGTTCCTGGTTGTTTTATAAAAATTGAATGCAAAGCCGGTGCATAGATATCAAAGGTAAATGGCTTATAAAAATATTCTATTCTTTAGTTGAAATCCAGTTAGAAAGAAATGTGATGGTTAATAACATTTTTAACTCTATGAAGCATAGGGTATAAATAAAACCAAACACTATTTAATCTGAAACATGCGTATTTATTTTTTTTACAACTTTCTTCTTCACAGTGTGATTGTGCGATTTGTTGCTTGTAGAGATTTTCCTGTCATCACCCACTCTTTAAAACCCAGCAGTGATCTCTAACACTCTAACACTGTAACTGAAGGAAATAACTGGCTTCGACCTTATTTTTTAAAAATAGTTTTCACTTTAATTTAGATTGATTTTGTTTGCATGTTCAAATACATTCAGTGAAAATTTTCCTCATAATTGATTTTCAAGTCCATTCCCTGTAACATTTCCAATCCCTAATTAACAGAATGTTTAGCTAAAGCCAAAGGTCTGAGTTACTGACAGTACGATTTTTGTAAAATGATGGTAAAAGAACCAGTATTAATGAATTATTAATACGTGGTATGCTCAGAGTAGAATGTATACTCCTTGCTTCTATTACAACATTTATCGTGGCTATTTTTTGTTGGTGGTGTTTTTTGCATTTTCACTGTTTATTTATTAATGTAAGTTGTTAGCTTTATATACAAAGAAGAAGAGAAAAAGAAAGACGAGAAACAGGACACTGCTCAAAAAAGATGGCTGCAAACATGCATACATAGACCACACACATAAAAAGAAAACTTAACTAAAACGTAGCATTTAGGTCCACATTCACAGTGCCTCTTCCATCTAGGTCCAATATGGTGCCTTATTTAGACAATATTAGTTGTTTAAAGGTAAACAAATTTCTCTTAAGGGATGTTTGCTAAACTTAATGAGGCATAAGTAATGTGTATAGCTGTAATTACAGCTAGCCAAAACCCAGCAGGTAGGGACAGACCAGCCATTGATTCTTGCTTCAGACCTCTTCAAGTACTAATCAGCTTCTTTGGTTCTGCAACTCAGGCCTTGCAAAGCCATTGTGGGCCTGTGTCACTCTAGGTCAGTAGTTATTAGTGGCGACTGAAAACAGTTTCTTTAACTACTTACGGGATGGCTGAATAAGATGCATGGGGAACTTGGAGGGGGATTACAGGCTGGCCAGTGCAGTGCAGGCAAGCACTGAGAAGAATGTGACATGGTTTGGTAATAAGGGATGCTTCTTTCTCTCTCTCTCTCTTGCTCTCTCTCTCTCTCTCTCTCTCTCTCTCTCTCTTGCTCTCTCTCTCTCTCTCTCTCTCTCTCTCTCTCTCTCTCTCTCTCCCTCTCTCTCTCTCTCTCTTTCTCTCATAGATGTGAAGGAGTATACACTAAATTCACAATATTGCAGAATTATACAGTTAGAGCTCTAGAAAAGTGTGTTTTTACTTTTGTGTGTGTCCCCTATAGTTCTCAGCAATTATATGCCTTTATTTACTTATTTTTATGGAAATCTATTAGAGTGAATATTGCTTTCTGAGTCCTCTGACATTCTTCAGATGTTTTTCATTCTATAAATTATTACTTGCTGGCTATTTCTGCCAGTTTTAAATAACTAGAATTAGGAAAGTTTGTGTTTTACATGGCCTACAATCTCATCTGATGGCTTCTCATAACTACATAAAAAATGACTTTACACACAATTTGCCGAAACACAGTCAATGGACCAACAGTGTCATGCACTTTATGAACATGGTTTTGAATAAAACTTCAATTCTGTATACCTTGCCAAGCCAATTTTGGCTGCACTGCTCATAAAGTCTGCTGCTGAGGTGGCAGTGTGGTACAAGTACAATTGTCTGAGGAACTGAGGAAAATAAGATGCAGTAGAGGGAGAAGTAAACAATAATCCCTTTTGGTTAAAAAAATCAAACAAACAACAACAACAACTCAACAACAGTTAAACCAATTAACAACATTAATAGATATTTAAAAACTGTTAGCAGCAATTGTCATGTTCAGATATGACCTAGACTGATATACGAAGCTCAGAATTCAAATATCTTTTAGCTATAAGTATTTTCAGACCTTCTCAATTGGTGGTAGCAGAAGTGGCTCTTATGCGTGGGGATGTACAGCCTCCAGCTTGCCTCAGTCAGTTTGTGGGGGTGGGGAGCTTCATGCTCGCTTATTCTTACTTAGAAATTTCAAATTATGACAAAAGACTCCAGTCAGTGATTTTATAGCAAATAATTGTGGACATGACAACATAATAGCTCAGATGTATTTTAATTGTGTAATAACACCTGCTAAGAAGTAATTCACTGTTGTAGTATGCTTAATTCACTTCTGATAGAAAAAGGATATTTCAATCTTCAAAACATACTAAACAATTATGATAATGAAAAATCAATACCTTTGTTTTTGCCACTCCTCTTTTGCCTTTTTATGATTATATATCATATCTATATATTTCAAGCTTCCATGAAACCTATACAATTCAGTATCCCAAACTATATTTAATAGATACAGTTTCTCTTTTATTCTCTAGATCATCTTGTTGTTTTGCCTATAAATAATCTGGAGTAATTGTTCCTATAATTTAGAAAATTATTTCATGAGCTCTGCATTTGTTCCCACAAAAACTGTAATGCTGACATCAGGCAGCCTACTCCAATTAGTGCTGTCCAGGTTGCTAGGTCACCATGGTCAATTGAAAGACACATCAATAGAACTTGAAAAGGTTTCTCTGCGATCAGACCTTCTGACATATTAAGTAGAATAATGGTAGGAAAAAATACAGACAAGGCCTCCAGCCTGGATTCAAATTACTTGCTGTTAAGAATTCGTTTGGATCCTGCAATTAGCAGCAAAGAATAGCGCTCCAAAAAATCTACTCTCTTTGAACCTTTATATTTGTATTTTCCAAGTGTTGAATAAATGGTTTAAAAAAAAGCTTGCAATTATGTAGTAGGTATCTTCACTGCATGATGAAAAAACTGTGGTATGTCATTTTTACACCTCTTCTGTAAGGTGTCTAAGAACATATTAGTGACCGTTAGGACCAGGACCAGGACCAGATAATTCAGTCTTCATCTGTTACTTTGAACCCAGAATTTATCATATATTTTAGTACTGAAATTCATCAAATATAATTAATGTTTATCATATATAATATTTATTCATATAGACTATAGGTAACAATTTAAATACTGTATTACATAGTTGCATATTCAGCATTAATTACAATAGAAGTAAAACTTTATTTTGTTTATATTACTGTTATTAGTAGTAGCTTTTATTTAGAAATCACAATTGTGTTCACAATTGAAAATAATAATAATAATAATAATAATAATAATAATAATAATAATAATAATAATAATAATAATAATGACAAATGCTATGAAAATGGGCTGGAGAAATCGATTGTTTGGAACAAATATCACAACAGTGGAGTTATATGTTGATGTTGCAAGGTTTGTCACTGTTTAGAGGATTTTGAGAGTCCTTACAGCATGCCACTAAAGATTCAGAATAATGAGGCCAAAACAAGGTCATAATCTGTCATTTAAATCCAGCCACTGTCCTCAGCACCATATTATTGGTATGCAATTTGCACATGTATTCAATCTTCCAAAGCCCACTTAAAGCAATATCATAATCAGGTGGCAACAGGTTAAAGCATGCTTTTCAGGATATGTTGGACAACAGAACCATTATCACACAGCAGTCATCTAACACTGCCCATATAACCTTTACTAACCTGTTACTGATAATGAACCACATAACCTTGTGACAGCAATATTTTCTTTCACGAGAAAGATGTCCTGTACCAATTTCCTAATGGGTGAAAATCATTCTCAAAATGCATTCTCAATAATAACTGAGCTTCAGTGAGATTCTACTTTAGACAATGCACCTTAAAATTTCTTACATTTCTCCATAGCATTTACTAGGGCTTTTTTATCACTCTGGTAAGAAGTTTAGAATGTGGTGTACCAGAGCCTTCCATGAGCTGTTTAAAAACAAACAAACCAACAAAGAAACAAACAAACAACAACAACAACAACAACAACAACAACAATAATAATAATAATAATAATAATAATAATAATAATAATAATTATTATTATTATTATTATTATTATTATTGTTGTTGTTGTTGTTGTTGTTGTTGTTGTTGTTATTATTATTATTATTATTATTATTATTATAAAAAGAAGAAGAAAAAACGTTAATATTATTTTGTAATAAAATTATTAATATTTTGTGAGTTCTCTAAAATTATTTTGAATTACATTGAATTACATTGAATTTCCATTTTAATTTATAAGTAAGAAAACGTTTCAAACCTTGATAGGCTAGCTGCATATTGTTTAAAACAGTACAGTAAAAATGATTTGTGTTGAATAAACACTTGAACTACTGAAATTAACACCTACAATATTTATTTAAAAAAAATCCAGCTGGACAGGAACACTGTTATTATAAATGAATACCTGTCTTTCTAATAGTGTGGGCCCTTCGACCGAGGATACTCCTCTCTACTATTCATTCACAATAACTGTTCAGTAGTTATATTAGTGACCATGCTAGTTCAATAGTCTAAATGAAAGGCATTTTCCTATTGATAAAAGCCTTTATAGCAATGGCTGCCTGCGAACAGGCTTTTGTATTAATTCCTCAGTAATTTAATTTAGCTCCTGTTTCGCTGTAAATGGCAAAGTAATTTAACCATCAGCGAGAAAACATCATGAAAATAGGGGAGATTAAATAGCTGAGAAAGTGAGATAAATAATAAAAAATACACTTGGCAAAAATAGTTTTCTCCATCCTCTTCACATAACTGTAGAACATCACATTTTTAAAAGATTGAACAACTGAATGGCTTATTATTATTGTGTCAAAATAAATCGCTGTAGTAGGCTTTAAAAAAGCTTAGATAAAATTACTATATTGTGAACATTGTTCATGTTAGCTGAAAAGAAATGTAAATTGCCGACTTTGCTTCCAGACAGTTTCATTACATTTTCATATAACTTTTTCTTTTCTGATAATACATTTCTGTGTGTGTATACAGAAATGTATTGCGGAATAAAAGTAACACATGTAATGTGAATTAAACAGCTTAAGATCGTATTGACAGAGTAAAAAAAAAAAATCTTTAATTGCATGACATATACATGTATAAATAACCGATATTTATTTGTATTTTTCACAGTTCAGCTAAGTTTTAATCAATTTCAGATTTCTGAAAACAGCTTAATTCGCAATTGTCGCAAACGTAGATTTAATGTAAATTTACATCATCATGTTTAAACGGGTTTAAAATGTAACTGCTATGAAAGTATTTTGCAGCCTAGCTCGTCATCTGTTATATTAATCTTAATTATTTGACACAGTTAAATTTCCTTCCATCGACCTTACTTTCCCTTCTACTGATCCTCAGTGGTACCACGGGCCTATTGAAAACTCACTCCAAATTAATTCCCGGAGAATGACTTGTACTTCAATCGATTTATTGTCAACGTTCAATTGGTTTGAAACATATACAGCAGCCATAGTGTATGTGTTTGTCTTAACTTACAAAAAGGAAATAAAATAAATCACCAAAAATTGTCATTTATATTACAGATAAACAGAAAATGAAGTGTTAGCCAAATATACAGTCCCTACTTTTCATTAATCTAAAAGGATACATTAGCTTACAATAGTCATATCAGAATAAATTCAGTTGTTCATCGCGGGAGGTCAAGTCACTCGGAGATCTTCTGTGGATCATAAGTTCGTACCTGACGCCCTAGCATCCCGTTTTCTGTTTGTATACCACTGCTGAGAGCGGCGACCTTGCTCAACAACGGGAACCCTTCTACTACGATAATAAAGGGGAGTCCAAAACACACAGAATAAGGCTAAAAATGACATCTTGTCCTTCACGGGCAGAAGTGTTTAATGTAGAAAAAATCATGCCCTGGATAAAAGAAAAGGTCGCTTGACCCAAAGCCTTGTTTTATCCATACACACTCCACATTCTCAACCGATGTCTACTTTTGGCCTCGTTTTCACTTCAGAGTTAGAGTTTGTATAAAAGAAAAAAGTTTAAAATGATGAATCAGTCCTACCACGTCCTGCCATAAAGCAGGTTTGATGTGACCATGTTGCTAGTGTAATCTACAGACGTGTCTATCTGTCCCATGTTTAGTGAGGAGTGAAGGGATGGAGGACTGGGCGACATTTCCTCCAGGTCTTGGGCCTGTACCAGGGCTCCCACCTGCTGACTCTGGTGTTGATTTATAGAGTTACTTGTGGCAGGAAGCACGACCCCAGAGCTATTCTGTTGTTGCTGATGTTGCTGCTGCTGCTGCAATTGCTGTTGGCTGGGTGTCGGAGTGTTGGAGCCGTTCTGGCACGGCTTTCCGTCCTTGACCAGCACGGGTACAGCCACCCGCCTGGGCGACTGCTGCTGCTGGCACAGGTTGCTCTCCTGCTGCAGCTGCTGCGCCGCCTTGTCCTTGGCCTGCCGTTTCATCTTGTAGCGGTGGTTCTGAAACCAGATTTTCACTTGAGTGGGAGTCAGGTGGATCATACTGGCCAGGTGCTCCCGTTCGGGTGCTGATAGGTACTTCTGTTGTTTAAACCTTCGCTCGAGCTCGTAGACTTGGGCTTGAGAGAAAAGGACACGTCGCTTCCGCCTGGGCGCCGCGTGCAGCGGGGTCATGGCTTTCGTAGCGTCCGCCATGCCGCTCAGTGTTCCCATTCCGCTCATGTTCATACCTGTGGAAGGTCCCATGAATCTAGAAACTTAAAAATATACATAAACACGTACGGACGTTAAGTCTCCAATAGAACCAGCATAAATGCCCTTTTAAATAACGTTGCATGTTGCTGTTATAGGTGATATATAAATGCAGGGTAAATACACAAGTGGACTGAAGTATTAAATATACAAGTATATTTTAATAAGTAACCTAATCAAACGCAATGCATGCAATTAATGACATATCGTGTAATATCTGATAAATTTCCAATGAGATTATATCACTAAGTAAAACTAAATTAAGTTATTACTTAAAACTCATCCATAGCCTAAAAACGCTATATTCATATAACTTGTGCATAGTTCAAGAAATACTATATTTAATTTTAGTGTAATAACTGATAAGTCAAACAAAAAAACCTTTAAAACAATGCTACTTACTTGTTGAATATCTTGGGTCGGGGTTGGCGCCGTACCACCCTGTTGCCGCCGCACTGCTCCTCATAGTTTCTTGATAAGAGGGCAGATCGCCCATGTTGGCAATGCTTCCGTTGCAATAGCCGCTCATTGCGCTGTGGGAGAACTGGGAGACGGTGTGGGGCATGTGGTAGGTACTGGCCACCGTGGCGTTGTGGCCCATCGAGTGTTGCTGCATGCCCGTCTGGGACACCTGAGGTTGCCGGTAGGCTCCCAACGGAGATGCCAGGTTCCCAGAGCCCTCCATGCCACTAAACTTCTTGTACGTCTCTTCTATGGGGCTAAGAATGTCTGTCACTGAGAACGGTGTCGTGTGCTTTGGGCTCAGCGACATGGTTCAGAAAAGCGAGGCGGGGATGCGCGTGGTGGAGCCGCTCGGCCGCGTCGTTCTCGCGCGCGTCGACGTAAGAGAGCGCTCGCAGTAGTTGCCTGAGATCCGATTGATCGCCTTCGAGGAGGAGGCGAGCCCTGGCCACTCTCATCTTGGGTTTATTGTAGCCAGGCGCCAGGTTTACGACAAACACAAGGGGCGGAGCGATGGCCCGCACCAGCAAACAATAGTCATTGACATCTCGGCTAGATAATTGAAGGGAAAAAAAATGCTTTTAGTTTCATATTAAGTTAAGCCTCCTGTGTTGGTTACAATGTCTCCCCTTCCCACAATTCCCATTTTTTGGTAATACAGTAGCAGTCTCATCATTTAAACGAGTGTTCCCTTCTCTGAGCCTCTGTTTTCATTCCAGCGAGCGGATCAGCACCACTTTTTTCCGACGCGCTGTTGCTCAGCGTCAATAGGGAATTCCATACTTTTCCCCCAAGTTTGAGAGCACTTTGACGAGACATAAGCGCCACCGAGCACTAGCAAAGAGGCACAATGAAGGCCTCTCCATTGTATGACCTAATTTATGCGCCTTGAGCATCATTTTGTACTACCAGAGAGGGGCTCTTCCAAATTAGCTCAAGGTAAAAAAAAAAAAAAAAAAAAAAAAAAAAAAAATCTGACCCCAAAAAAGTGACACTGAATATCTAAGGCTACTTTCTGTATATACATTAGCTAAGCACACTGAACACTGACCTTTGTTTTTTCTAGGTTTATGTAGGATTATGAATTATGTCTTTTTGCTAATCTCTCGTTGCAATCGGATATGATTCTATATTCTTCTGCAATATATGACTGCCTTAGGAAACTGCATGTCTTTGTTTAGTATATTTGATTTGACTGGTAAGTGTAATGACTGCATCGTTTTGTATGCTGTCTTGTTCTCTCTCTCTCTCTCTCTCTCTCTCTCTCTCTCTCTCTCTCTCTCTCTCTCTCTCTCTCTCTCTCTATATATATATATATATATATATATATATATATATATATATATATATATATATATAAAGAGAGAGAGATGGATGGATAGATAGATAGATAGATAGATAGATAGATAGATAGATAGATAGATAGATAGATAGATAGATAGATAGATAGATAGATAGATAAATAGAAACGTTTCTATGTTAAATTGTATTATTTTTATTTATATTGTTTGCCGTTAATTGAATCCGTCTATTCTACAGGTGAGATGAAAGCCGATTTATCTAAATAATAAAACACGCTGGATGTTTTATAGAAATGGACAAGTTTCAATTCATCCACAACCAGCCTTGTAACCAAAACTCTAAAGTTTATGGAAGACAATATCACAGATGACTGAAGATTGAAAGTAGAAACCAAATTATTGTACTTGTTTTAATTTTTAAGTTACTATTTTTGGAAGAAGAATTTATATATATATATATATATATATATATATATATATATATATATATATATATATATATATATATATATATATATATATATATATATATATATATATATATATATATATATATAATGTGTATATACATATGTGTGTGTGTGTGTGTGTGTGTGTGTGTGTGTGTGTGTGTGTGTGTGTGTTTGCGCGCGCGTTTATTAAGACTCAAGATATCGACTTTAACACTGCAATGCGCACACCAAACAGGCGCATGTTTATTGTTAAAAGCTCCAATTCCTCACACAATTTCTTACACACAAAAAAAGCTGCATTTAAATACTTCAAAATCAATAGATTCTACCCACACATATTCCACTTGAGTAACTATAAGCTCCTAGGTCTCATAGTATCTCAGCCTATCAAAATCATTCCAAAATCAGTATTTGGCGAATATCCGAATCGTTTTGTTAGGTCGTAATTTAAGACACTAACTGGCCTTGTTAGACTGCACTGATGTTGCGTAGTCGCTCAGAGAAACTTGGCTGGCATGTGTGTGCCTCCGCCATTAGGTAAATGAGGCCGGCCACTCAACCTTGTGCAATATTAAGACAGAGAGCGCGACCGCGGGCCAAGCGCGCGCCTCACTGCAGCTCACCAGAAACACGACACTGGTGACCGATCAGGATTTCAACTCTGCTTAAGAAAAAAGTTCTTACTTCATTCAGGATCAGATCACCCGAATAAAGAAACGCAGAAAGGACTGGAATGTAGAGGACCACGTTATCGGAGGTATTCAAACGGACTGGTTTGTCATGTTGTCCCTGTTCTTCAGTAGCCTATATAGATATTTCTTAGAAAAGAAATGAATGATAACTAACCTGTTGGAAAAAACTGTTTTGTATTCAAGCACAGGTTTCTTGATGGCTCATAGATTCCTCTGTATGACCTTGCCTATGTGTGGGTGTATGTGCGCGTGGGGTGTGTGTGTGTGCGCGCGAGAGTGCTAGCATGTATGTGTGAAGATAGCTGCAATGGAAACACAAACCCAGAAAAGAAACCTGCATACATTCGTGTATATATATCCAAAGACTGTAACTTGCAGTGAAACCGATTAATGTGTATGGAATTTAAATTTGTTATTGTGGATGAATGTTTGGTGAATATTAAGTTAGGAAAGTCCTGGGCGGCTGCTTTATGTGATTATAAATCCACGTGATAGGTCTGTTTCTTTATTAAAATGTATTAAAAAAGCTTATTAAAATGTTTCTCGACGACTACTTCAAATTTATGTATGCAGTTCTGATTCGGTGCCTCACTTCCCAGGACTAAAGGACTGGATAAAACAAGGTTGATTTTATTATTCTAGCTATAAAATAAAGCCAGTAAATAGACGCTAGTCAATGGACTATTAACAACATGTTTACTATAGAGGTGCTAAAAAAAGATATCCGTAGTTCTCCTGAGAGAGCTATTTGGTTTGACCTTGAGGTGGTTATCAAGATATTGTATGATCCCCTCAAGTTCCTTTCCCTTCCATGGCTCACAAAGGCGGCAGAAATGTTAAGCGCCATTGGCCAGTCATCAAAATAAATGTTGTTGGTGTCGTATTCATCAAATATGCTCTTTTTATCCGAGCTGCACTTAGTCTTTGATGGTTGATGTCTGAAAGATCACGGCGCAATGCATTCACACTTTAAAAACTCCAATTTTAAGGAAAGTCAGCAGTTTGCTGCAGAGAGACAGGGCGAAATCGCGTGTTCTCTAGAGTGGCTGATAGGGCTATAACAGGCGGATGAAGGACTGAGGGGTACCTGAGGGCCAAGAGCGCTCCGAGTGAGAGCGCAGCTCCCCAGCCATCATCTCACACAGTCAGCGACGGAACACAGTGTCCAGAAACGGGTTACTGACAGCGCAGTAGCCAACTTCCTCTATAACCTATAGTGTGCAAGCAGCGGTGAGCAAACGGGTGGCACAGGACAGTGAGACCGAGTATGCTGTATTATGACTGTTACATTATGCGCAAAATGAAACTTTTAAAGAGCTTGATATCTCCAAGGCGCTTCACGGGTCTTAAAAGAGCGTAAGCCATGGCTCTAACAGAGATGATTAATTTTTCCTCCTTGCTTAAGCAGAACACCCACGACATACAATAACTTTTCAAGACGCACTTCTTCGATTTTAATTACACAACTGTGTACTAAACCACTAAGGCGCACGTTCAAGGGGTAGCATGCAATTTGTGCCAAGCGCAACGAGGATGCGGAACCAAAGATCCACGGCCAACACACGGGCTCTTTGTTTTGTTAATTTAGAGGACAATTTACATAAATTAAGATCATCATATCAAATCTGTTACCTTTGTAATTGCAAGAAAGCCGTAGGACGCCAGGTCCCGTTGGGTGGAAGGCTAAAGTTGCCTACTTGGGGAAAAAACGCATTTATCTTATTAAGCGCCTTAATGTAAATAGCTCGAGGAACATTTGCTAAAAGATCAGGTTAAATGGTGCAATGTAGCTGAAAGCTTTAGATACATTGATGTTTAAGTTAGCAACTGTACTGATAAAATCAGTATGCACACCATCATTATTATTATATAGTCAATTTGTAATTATTATTATTATTATTATTATTATTATTATTATTATGATTATTATTATTATTATTAATAATAATAATAATAATAATAATAATAATAATAATAATAATAATAATAATAATAATAATAATAATAATAAATTATTATTATTTAAAAAGCACATTCTTAACAATAACATTACAATTTACGCTAAATGCTACTAGGTCTAACATATCTGATAAATGATTTATCAAAAGGACTTTAAAACACAAAACCCTCATCTCCAGTTCATCAGACTATAGGTACATTTTATTTCGAACAAACTGTCAATCCTTAATGACTTAACAAAGATCTCAAGTGTTACAATATACTATTAAAATAGCCAATTAGGGTTTGTGAAGGTAAGTTTTAGTGTTCCTTATTTATATTTTGTCATATTTCTTATATGCAAAGCCACAAATAAGCTAACTCTGACTAATCCAAATAAACCTGAGATCTGTTTTGAAAGCAGCTGTTTTACTTATAAATTTTCTTCTCTTTTTAGCGCAATTAATGCGTTAGCGTCCATAGCTCTTACATTAACACCACTCCTAGCATTAAGCTCAGAACGATCCATTATATCTAAAGAGCATTTAGATCTAGATGCACATTCCTTTCCTTTTTATGTGCATTTCTCTTGATGTCTAATATTTTGACCATTTTAAAGTGAATTATAGTTTAATATGTGAGATATGCATTTGCTTGTTTGGCAAGCTTACAGACCTGTACTGGTCAGTGCTATTATATGACCATCACACGAATAGCTCTTATTTTCATCTAGCTGATATTTCTTATCGCACATTATGTTTACTTCAGGTTTGTGACACAGGTTTTAATACAATTACAATGTTACATGCGCTGGATGTATTTCTACATGTCTAGGACATTTTGCAAATAAATTTATCTAAAGAGACTCTCTGGTATTTAAGTCTTTTTAAAGTTTAAAATTTCTGTCTTTTAACTGGCTTGTCCTTAGAGAATATTTCATATAAAGCAATGTTCACATATTATTTGTGACCCATTTTGGGCCAGAGCCTGCAGGTGCTTGTCGCAGCTCCTTAAGCGATACATACCCGCTGTGAAGAAGGTTAAAGGTCCTCCCAAGAGCACTAAGTATCTGACAGGCCTCTCCAAAACCGTATTCTTCTGTCCAAGTTTTCATTCACATGCAATTAATGGAGCTCGATAGACGAAATGATGCTAATAGGTAGCAAAAAACACAGTGATCTAGAGGCAGGAGCATCTAGAGCAGCGTCTAGTTTTGATCTGTTTTTTTTTTGTGTGTGTGTATCTTAAATGCATGATAGCTTTTTGTGAAATGTGAAGCAAAAAGAAAAGCGAGGAATCCGAGAATCAGATTTTGTGTTTGTTTTCTTATTGCGATGAGGAAAGCGTTTATTTCTCATGATGGCGAATCTGAGAAGAATTTTTTTATGATCTTTTTTCTCGAATGCTGTGCATGTATGTGAGTATTTAAAACTTACTGATTTCCATTAAAACAAAACAAAACAAAAACATACCAACTGGCTAAAACAGGGAAAAAGATACAGCGGTGGTAAATATATGCTATGTTATAATCTGATAATAATATATCTGATAATGTTATCATCAAAGCATAGCTATATCTTAGTGTGTACGATTTATTTTATTTAGGTCTGTATATTTGTGAAAGTGATAAACTATTCAATTGTATTTAAAAAATATATTTTTAAAACTATTTTTTTATAACTTATTATTTATATTATTTTTTAAACTATAGCATTTTCCTATGACTATTATTATTATTATTATTATTATTATTATTATTATTATTATTATTATTATTATTATTATTATTATTTATAAAAGTTTTATAGAGTTATAAAAATGGCCACCATATTGTCAAAGTTATGAAAATCAAATTAAAATTAGACAAAATTAAATCTTGTATAATAAAGGTATTATATAAGTCTACACAGAATTAACGAAACACTCAGAGAGGTCTCAACATAAAGCAGAGCAATATTATTTATTCTCATTCCCTGAAAGTAGACTGTGTTTAAGAGAAGAGGAGATAAGTTGCATGAGAATTTTTTTCCTTTTCTCCTGTCATTACTCAATTAGAAAATTCCCCAAGATTCACAAAGTTAACTGTCTTCCCTTACAGATGATCTGCTATAGTTTAATATCTGACTACAGTGCAGAAAGTAACTTTCTTTCTTTCTTTCTTTCTTTTTCTTTCTTTCTTTCTTTCTTTCTTTCTTTCTTTCTTTCTTTCTTTCTTTCTTTCTTTCTTTCTTTCTTTCTTTCTTTCTTTCTTTCTTTCTTTCTTTCTTTTCTGATCACACTTCTGTTTGGGGGTACTTAGCACAGATAAATGTGGATGTTGTAGGATTTTTTTCCAAGTCATTTTAGAAACATTTGAGTATTATTGTTCTACACTCACCATTTTGTATTCAAGAAAAAATATTTGCAGCACATCCTGCCTTATCTATTCAGCTAACCATATAGAAGGTAGGACAACTTATTATTTTACGAAGTTAGAAAGAAAGGGCTGAACATAAGATTAGAATTCCAAGATATGTGATTGAGGCTTCTTATAAATTGCCTGTTTGAATTAAAATCAGAAATTGGACAAACATAGTTTTGGTGCTTATTGTGTCCTTTGTCTGATTCACTCATTAGGATCAGTAACTGTAACATTTTCAGCAACTAAGTAAGAAAATCATCAGCTGCTCTGACTAGCCTGCTGCCTCTGCTGGACATTTTTGCCCAACAGGATAATTAGCTTCCCTCTTTGTTATAGTCTTAATCCCAATACTCCAGGAAGCAAAGAAAATGGCAGGGTCAGGATTTAATTTACATTTGCATTAAGATTAGGGCCAAAAAGCAATCAGAGTGTAATTTTAACTGCATAAAATATTATGTTTGTTTGTTTATAAGGAATTTGTATCTGTTTGGTATTTTAGCCTTATAATAACCTAAACGTTGAAAATAACTGTTGTTATATAGTGATAAGTAAAATTCAATATTCCACATGCTTTAAATTAAATGTTTATTCCAACTTTAATTGCAACTTTAAGCAGCTTTAACATTTTGCATAATGTTATACACAAGAGATAACATCCTGAAGGTATGCAATATCTTACATAATATCCATAAAATACAAAAAATGATATTAATCAGTTTAACAACAGTTTCTCATGTATCTCAGTGTTAAAGATTTATAAACCTATGCACACTGTTTTCTTAAATCATGGTACTAACAATAAATACCAGAAACAGTTATCCGAACACTGACTCTACATAATTCTTTAATAAAGATTTTTATATAACTGCACCAGAATCTTGAAAATTTAAGATGAATATGATGATGTGTGTTTGCATTGAGCTATTAAAGAGAGTACATGGGACGAAGGGAGCAATATAACCTAATATAACCTATGTTAATATTCTAATAATATGTTAATATTCTAGTAATATTCTAGTTCTACATTTTGCAACCCTCTCTCTTCAGGTCATTAATATACAAATTTTTGGCTTCTTTTATATTTAATGCAGGTTCTTCTTATAAGCTGACAACCTTCAGGAGAAATAAACTGAATACATGGATCTGATTACCCTGTAATTTTCTTCCATTTCCCCAAATTCTTATGGCTCTTTTGTTTTAGTTAAATATGAGCTTTGAAATAAGCATATAAGAATGGACAACAAAGGAAGCTGCTTATTGTTTCACAGGAAACAAGAAATTGTGAGTAACTACTGCAGAATTAGCACATGTGCCCCAGCATTAGAGTTAAAAGGTACAACCTTATATAAATGTTAGTGGTTTAGGGAAATTGTAATGTTATTGTTTAAAATGCTAGTTATATTCCCAAAACTAATGCATAACTGAATGTATACTTTTTTTTTGTTTAATAATAGCTATGAGGTCTGATTTACAGTGAGATAGATAGAAAAATAGATAAAATAAATAAATATGTGTTATTTAAAAAAATATAATATAAGAGGTATATTGTTATCTCGTAGAATATCTTTTGTTATAACTTAAATTGAATTTTCAATCAATCCAATAAATGATTTGAATTAATGGGCATGCAGCACTGCATTGGTAGCAGCAGTACAATAAATAGTAGAAGCTGTAACAGCAATAGACAGATAGTGTAGAATAGATAATGTCAAATCCCTGAACATTATGTGATGCAGAAGTAAAATTAATAGTTGTGGTTGATGTAAGTAGTTGTGGTGTTTATTAATAAAATATTAATAAAAGACCAAAATTATATGCATAGCAACTATTCATTAATACGAGGAATGAATGAATAATAGTGTCGGCTCTTTATCCTCCCTCACTCTCAGAACTACATCTTCTCCCTAAGTTTCACTGAAGTTATTAAAACAATCACAGAAGTTACAGAGTAACATGCTTTAACATGTGTAATTGAATTTATATTGATTTAATGAAAGTGTTATTTTGTATTTTGTCTAATGAATACTGTGTTCTCATAACAACAAACTCACTACATCAAATAAAATACAAAAGAAAACTGCTTTCATTGCTGTTAGATTTTAATCAATTTTTTGCTGCTTTTATCATTTGAATCATCATGTATCATGTATAATTACTCATGTTATATATATATACCACTATGCACTGAGTTATAATACATGGTGGTATTAACCCTCAGATCAAGGCACAATCTGCATGACTAGAATCTTCCATGCAAAGAAATGTGCTTTACAAATAACTGACAAATTGAGAATGTTATAAAATATGTCATCCAAATTGTTATAGGGAGGGGGAAAGATCACTATAATATCATGATATCACTAAGATTTATAAAGGAAGACATGTTTGCATGCTGCTGCATCAGGCATAATAATAAATATTGTAGAAATACAGAAACTGTATATGTGTATAGATATACAATTACAGATACAGTAAATGTGTTGAGAGTGCAGTGATTTAATCAATCATTACTGAATCCTTTCTGTACACAGACTGAAGGAGAAAATTCCACTAAAGAAGAGCATGGAGGTTTATTAATCATTTCCTTTACCAGTGTTAATATATTCTCCATTGTTTTAATGCCAAACAAAAAGTGCTGATTGCAGTGGGTTTTTTTGTAGTTAGGCTTTAATTACTGTTAGTTTCAGTGAAATTGCACAGGCTGAACACCGAAACAACTAACAAGCATTCAATGACAATGAACTATGATTAACAATTTAAAAAGTTGTTTATCATGTTCTAAACTCTGTGATGCTGTATAATAAGTGTCAGGTTTTTTTTTAAGTGCTGTCTGATAAAAGGTATGTATTCAAAATTAAGTATTGCAACTAATTTTATAACTGTGCTACATAAAACAAACATGTCACGATATATTAACCAGGGGGGTTTATTTATTTGCTCTAATTGTGTTACTCTTATTTGTGGCATATTTACTTGATCTACAGATGCAAAATACACACAAAACAGACCAGCACATCAACACTTATTCACAGCTTAATCTTTTCTTTTTGTAAACACAAATTCTGCTTTCATTGTGTATTGTAAGTGCTAAGAAATTTGAAATGTATGTATTTAACTGTTTAACTATAATGAAATAATTGTAATAATAAAAAAATATTTAATGCTTTTTTAATTTTCTTGGTAGATGTTATTTAGGTAGCTGTATTATGCACTTGTCAAAGTACGAGGCTTTTTTCTTTGTTTTTTCTTTGTCTCTGTATACTTTGAAGAAATTAATTTTAATGTTTTGCGTGTGTGTGTGTGTGTGTGTGTGTGTGTGAGAGAGAGAGAGAGAGAGAGAGAGAGAGAGAGAGAGAGAGAGAGAGAGAGCGAGAGAGAGAGAGATTTTTATTTGTATTATTAAAAAAAAATATGGGAAATAATGACTCTAATGATAAACAAGGAATAAACATTTCAGTTTTTAGTAATGAAGTGTTTAGTTTGTTATGTAAGATCATAAGATGTTATGCACTTAAATGAAAGGAAATATGAACAACAAAGTTAAAAGAAAAGACCAAAACTGGTTTCATAAAATAAACATTACATGCAACATGTAATTAGAACAAGCTT
Source organism: Hemibagrus guttatus (assembly GCA_033459395.1). NCBI lineage: Eukaryota > Metazoa > Chordata > Actinopteri > Siluriformes > Bagridae > Hemibagrus > Hemibagrus guttatus. The sequence continues at coordinate 14,149,264 of JAUCMX010000008.1, read as the reverse complement.
GTTCTAATTAGCACTTATACACTCACTTCCAGTAAATCAGGGTCATGGTGGGTCTGAAACCTATCCCAGGAACACTGGGATAAATTTATAAATGTAAAGTTTATATTTGGAATTTCTAAATGTCTGTGATGCTGCTTTGTGGCAAAGTCCATTGTTGATAGTGCAATATGAATTTGAACTGAATTGGGCATAAGGCAGTAACTCACCCTGGTTCACAGGGTGTCATGCACACACAGATCTTAACCAATCCAACTACCAACATGATTTTCAGATGTGGAAGGAAACCGGAGAAACTGGATGTATGAACACAGACATGGGGAGAACATGCACAAGACACTGGAGCTGTGAGGTGGCAACATGGTACATGCTGAACTACTGCTCCGTGATCTGCTTTTAACACAGAATAGTGTTTTCTCTCAAAACTGTATGTTATAGATTAGACGTGCCCCTAAAAATATTTTTTAATAAATGCAAACAAATTGTCCTTCGTAAAAAACATAGAGTTTGCTTTCACTCACCAGGAACTTGTCTTCATTTCATCTTGTCTTGATTCACAGGGTTTAAATATAAGGGTACACACAAGTATGTATTTGTTTTTATGTATTTCCACATCTATGAGAAAAGCTAAAGAAATGTCACACAAAAGAGACAGTTCTAGCCTAAATAGCCAGGTAAAAATATAATTAAGCACAATTTACACATAATCAAAAGTTTTACATGTCTGAAACTGTTGGAAATTTGTGAAGAAATGGATCCATAATCACACCATCCTGCAACATCTCGAGTGATGAGTAAAGTGATGGAAGGAAAAAAGAGCCCAATGATTACAGTTTTAAAATATCATAGTTTGCATAATTCTTGTGGCATTCAACTTTAAAATTCAACTATCAAAAACACTTTTATAACAAAAAGCTATATGGAAGTCTCGCATGAAAGACGGTCTTCCTGAGAGCATCTCCATTCCTCACCAAACATCATTACATCACATCATCACAACTGTAATTGGCATTGTGTTGGGGTCAGATGAGACCAAAATTTGTGGCCATGCACAGCATCAGCATGTTTGCCAACAGAAAAGGATTGTCTACAAGAAAGCGCACCTGATACCCAGTAAAATATGTGACTCTTGTGATTTTTTATTTTCATAGCATTATAAATTTCAGCCAAAACCTGGCTACCTGTGCATCTTAGTCTTATCTTACTCATCTAAGGATTTGAACCCTACTGAAAACCTGTGGTCTGAAATCCATGTGAGCAACCCAAAGAATAATATAGAGCTTAAAATATACTACATGGAGGAATCAGAACAAAATCCCTCTCTTGATTGTACAGGTGCACTTAAGTAAAACTATATAGAGTTCCTGTATATGTGAGCTCAAATATCTCTTACTGCACGTGTTATTCATCATGTAGATGCATTTTTTGAATGTTTACTCATATGAAAGCATTTATACATAAAACATATTCTGACAGCACCAACCCCATTGTCAGAACTGGTCACATGCTCTCACTGGCCACTTTATTAGAAACACCTGCTCAGTTGTGCAATTATACAATCGGCCAATCATGCTGCAGTAGCAGAATACATAAAAACATGCAGATACAGGTCAAGAGCTTCAGTTAATGTTCACATCAAACATCAGAATGGAGGGGAAAAAATCATTTGCTGCCAGACGGCCTGGCTTGAGTATTTCAGAAACTACTCATCACAGTTTACTCAGTTTACCCCAGTGAGTAGCAGCTCTGTGGGTGGAAATGCCTTGTTAATGAGAGAGATCAAAGGAGAATGGCCAGACTTAGATCTGACAGCTGACATTTTTTTTATATACTATGTCTATCACAATATACAAGATTGCTCACAAACTGCAAACAATACGGCAGAGTTGTTGCATTCAAAACTGTTTTGCTAGCACTTCATTTAATGTCTTCCAAAATGTAATATCTTTATTTAGAATAACAAACAAACTAATAAATAGATGGTAAATTTGCAACTGTGTTGAGCAGAAAAGCATATCAAAACGCACAACATTATGAACTTTAACCAACAACTGCAGAAAACGACATCAGGTTCCACCTCAGACTTACCAAAATTGGATCAGTGGAGATTGGAAATTGTGTGTTTATCTCATCTGCATGATATTATGCATTGTGCTGCTGCTAGATGATTGGCTGATTGGATTACTGCATGAATGAGCAGGTGTACTAGTGGACATAATATAGTCAGAGAGTGTATATATTATTATTATCTTTGATTTTCAGCCAAGAAGATTGCTTCAAAAATTTCACCTGAAAAATGCAAAATTGCTTCTGCTATTTAGAAACATCAGGACAGTAGTCAGCACAAATAGCATAAAAGCAACAGTCTCACTTCCTCAAGTTTAATAACTCTGACAAAATTGGTATATACCTTCACATGTTTTGAGCATATGTTCACATGATGAGTGTGTGATATTTGGGTTCCTGTAGTTCACCCAGTCCATTTAATCTGGATTAAATAACTCAAACATTTTAATTAAACCTCCTTTTAACTTGAAATTGCAGATCTGCAAACAAAATCATGGACCATGCACCAAAATGTTTTCATAATTAACACTCTGTCTATAGTGATTTCACAAGGTGTATGCAGGTAGAACCCAGTCTGCAGCTTCACACAACCTATAGTGCAGTGTTAAATTATCCTGAGTATGAGCCCCTGTGTTATAAAACTCAACTACGACGGTTTCATAATAGTAATAGGGATTTACTGTAGAATTTGTAGCCAACCCATTCAATATCTCACAGACACTTGTGATGTCCTGTGCAGTGATTTTACATTTTATTTAAGCAGGTAAATAAATGCTACTCTAACCCAGCATGGGATGTTTTAACACAGTGAACGTGGGTTAAGGTGTTCTGGGTCATATAAGTATTTAAGTATGTATATAAAACTTAACTCACTAATGAATGACAAATGGGCTTTCAGTGCTATTGTTTCCATTTTTAAAAAAAAGTGAAGTTCATGCATTTCTATTTCTGGCAGCATTGTTTACATTCCTCAGTACAGTGAGACAACAACTTGGCCTTCAGGTTTCGCTAACTGATGTTCCTACACATACGTTAATTAAATAATTTAAATATAAAACAAGTACTTTCTTACCTTTGTTCTTTTGATGAAGTATGCAGTGTGAAGCCTTTCTCCAGCTTGCTAGAAGAGGTTTTGCAAGTATTGTTGCGTATCTGATGACAGCCATTGACATTCACCTTTGGAAGCTCTTGCACTGACAGTAAAATACAGCTATTGGGTGTGTAGTGAAAGAACCAGAGACACGTGAACCATTAACACCTCATAGATCCATCCTAGTGAATCTTCTCTGAAACAGATTCCTCCTGTTATGTCAAAGATGCAGCAAAATACCTCATCCTATGTATGAGTTTATACAACAATCAGGCATAACATTATGAGCAGTGACAGGTGAAGTGAATAACACTGATTATCTCCTCATCATGGCACCTGTTAGTGGGTGGGATATATTAGGCAGCAAGTGAACATTTTGTCCTCAAACTTGATGTGTTAGAAGCAGGAAAAATGGGCAAGAGTAAGGATTTGTGCGAGTTTGACAAGGGCCAAATTGGGGCCAACTGGGGCCAAAAGGGACAACTGGATTAGCATCTCCAAAATTGTAGCTCTTGAGGGGTGTTTCCGGTCAGCAGTGATCAGTATCTATCAAAAGTATCCTTTAAGTCCTGTAAAGATCCTTAAAGGATCTTTGTGCCATAACCATAACATCTTGGTGCCAGATACAACAGCACACCTTCAGGGATCTAGTGGAGTTCATGCCTTGATGGGTCAGGGCTGTTTTGGCAGCAAAAGGGGGACCAACACAATAATAGGCAAGTGGTCATAATGTTATGCCTGATCAGTGTATAGCAGCCCAACATTGCATACCTTAATGTGCACTATAAATGTAATTAGATAAGACCTTAAACTAATCTGATTTTCTTAAAAATCATAAAGATGCTAATTTGTCTTATTTATTACAAGAGGAAAAGCCTTATTTTCCCCTCAAATAACATCTGCAGCATATGCCTAATCTAGAGCAATTTAAAAAATTATCTGAACAATTGTGGGTTAAGGGCCTATCAGTGCAGCTTGGTGGACCTGGGATTCAAACTCACAACCATATGACCAGTAGCCCAATGCCTTAATCACAAAGCTACCGTATCCCATGTCTATAACATATTAAAATAGTCTGTTCAAATCAAAAATAGGAAATATGACATGATATTACAAATAAATTATGAATAATACATTGAGATAATTGCAAACCAAAATTTGTTTGGAACTGCAGCTAATTTTTATTTACTTTCACTGCTTTCTACTATGTTTCAATGGGTGCAGTGAAAAATATCAGAAAATAAATATAGCTTGATTGTGGCTGGGCACGGTGGCTTAGTGGTTAGCATGTTTGCCTCACACTTCCAGGGTTGGGGGTTCGATTCCTGCCTCTGCTGTGTGTGTGTGGAGTTTACATGTTCTCCCCGTGCCTTGTCGGTTTCCTCCGGGTACTCTGTTTTTTCCCCCGGTCCAAAGACATGCACTGTAGGTTGATTGGCATCTCTAAATTGTCCGTAGTGTGTGATTGCATGAGTGAATGAGAGTGTGTGTGTGTACCCTGTGATGGGTTGGCACTCCGTCCAGGGTGTATCCTGCCTTGATGCCCAATGACGCCTGAGATAGGCACAGGCTCCCCGTGACCCGAGTATAGATCAGATAAGCGGTAGACAATGAATGAATGAACGTGGCTGTTCCCGTTTAGGTCCACCTCCCAATCCTGCGTGAGGATTTACACAGTCTAAACCCAATTTGAACTCAAATTGCCAACTAGCCAACAAGCTAAACCTGTCAATTAAGTTGTAATGATAACCCAGCATTAATTTAGAGTGAAGGCCTTATTTGCTAATTCAATATATTTGATTAAAAAATGTAAATGAAATAAAAAACAACCCCCACCAAAAAAACAAAAACAAAACAAAACAAACAAACAAACAAAAAAAAAACATTCAGAGCTAACACATTTTGTCCTTTTTTTGTTCCAGTTGAGTTTTTCAGAAATGTTTTCTTTAAGGAAATATAACCTTCAGGCTTCCTTGCACAATATGTTTCAGACAATGTTCCAAAGTCTTTTGGAAACCCACCTTGTCTTGATAATCAAAATACAGTGTTCCACAAATATTATAAAATTCCCCAAATTCCTAAAAAACAACCAAAGGTAAACAAAATGTTAAAAGTAGGGAAACTCTTTTTTTCACAAAACTTTGTATATTTAACTTCAGCAGTGGCTCATTAACATAGATTTTGGTGAAGCAGAATGACATTAATAGTGACATAGCCTTTATTAAAATTAAGTACTCAGAATGGCTCAATTTGAATGGTTAAGACATACCTTTGGTCAACTGCTTTGATATAGCAGGTATGATTCCTCTCAGTAGCAAACAGAACAGGTAATATGATATACCAGTTTTGCAAGTTTTTAGCAATATTTACAGCCCAACTGTAGCTGAAAACTACACAAAAGACCTGAAACTAGCCCATATAATTCAGGCTATGTAAGCATTTTTCTCCTTTTTTGCAGCCTTTGAATAGGAAACCTGGTCACCATGGTGTATGCGCATGTCTGATATATGGACTTTTTCAAGAGCATTATTGAGGTCAGGCACTGATGTCAGATGAGGAGTCAGTGCACAGTCAGTGTTGTAATTCATCTTAAAGGCATTTAGTGGAGTTGAGGTCAGGGCTCTATGTAGGCTGCAGGTGTTCTTCCACTCCAACCTTCACAAACCATGCCTTTAAGGAAGATGTGTCGTACACAGGAGCATTGTCATGCTGGAACAGGGAAATTGTAATGCCACAAAATACAAAGATATCCTATACAAGTGTGTGCTTTCGACTTGCATGGCCAGGTGTCTACAGACATTTGGCCATATAGCCTAACTCTCCCCATGCAAAGAATGTAAAGAAAGCTGCTGGCCCTGACTTTACTGAACCTGGAATTTTAAAACATGCTGTCCCCTATCTTTACAAGCATATTTAACTGGTCATCAGAACTGAATACTGTTCCACCATGCTTCATGACATCGGCTCTTGACCCAGTTCCAAAATAGCTGAAGATATTTGGTCTTAATGATAACAGACCAGTAGCTCTTACATCATGAAGACCTTTGAAAGACTAGAGAATGGATTTCTCAAATTTTCTGAATGCACTAAAATTTGATTATAAAAGCAACAGGTCTGCATTAAATATCTAGCTTCAGTTCACACTAAAGCACACACATTCATAAATTTCTGCTCGGCCATTCAAGAGAATCTCATTTGTACCAAGGTCTCAAACTTCCTTTCTGACAGTTTGTGAGAACTGGTCAGAATATTTCTGATACCTGGTCACTCAGGACTGAGGACAAATGACTGAACTGATGCATCAGTGAAGGTGATTAAAAGATTTTTGCCTATTAGTTGCAGCATTTGTGTATTAGGATGTTAATTGTGTTGTGCTGTCTGAGATATGTATTGAATGTATCATTTGACCATACACCAAGAAAAAAATTCCTAATTCCCAATGTAAATGTTTATGGCAAATAAAATGGTTTTGATTCTGAACACTTGAAAAGTAACCAGCTGTAGGATTATGATTTCTCTTTATTGAAACCAAAGAGTCCAAACCTGTTTCATCATGAAAATGCCCCTGTGCCCAAAGAGAACTAGATAAAGATCTGAGGTGGAAGTCCTCAAGTGGCCTGGACACTAACCCCAAGCCCACTGAGCAGGTTTGGGATGAATTAGAAGGCCTTCTTGTGTCATCAGTTACCAACCTCAGTAATGCTTTCATAGCTGAATGGGCACAAATCCATTTTATTTTTATCACAATTGCATTTTAATAATCAAAGATTTTAGGCATAGATTTTAAGTGTCCACATACTTCTGGCCATATTATGTGTATATTATTTTTTTTTACAAATTGTGTTTGTACTTATTTTTACTTGCCTTGCATGTACATGTGAATAGAACATTCATTCATTGTCTACCGCTTATCCGAACTATTCTCGGGTCACGGGGAGCCTGTGCCTATCTCAGGCGTCATTGGGCATCAAGGCAGGATACACCCTGGACGGAGTGCCAACCCATCACTCTCTCATTCACTCACACAATCACGCACACTACAGACAATTTAGAGATGCCAATCAACCTACCAGGGGGCACGGTGGCTTAGTGGTTAGCCTCACACCTCCATTGGGTTCAATTCCGCCTCTGCCTGTGGTGATTTGCATGTTCTCCCCGTCCTCGGGAGTTTCTGAGTACTGGTCAGTTTCTTCCCCCAGGACTGAGGACAAATGACTGAACTGATGCATCAGTGAAGGTGATTAAAAGATTTTTGCCTATTAGTTGCAGCATTTGTGTATTAGGATGTTAATTGTGTTGTGCTGTCTGAGATATGTATTGAATGTATCATTTGACCATACACCAAGAAAAAAATTCCTAATTCCCAATGTAAATGTTTATGGCAAATAAAATGGTTTTGATTCTGAACACTTGAAAAGTAACCAGCTGTAGGATTATGATTTCTCTTTATTGAAACCAAAGAGTCCAAACCTGTTTCATCATGAAAATGCCCCTGTGCCCAAAGAGAACTAGATAAAGATCTGAGGTGGAAGTCCTCAAGTGGCCTGGACACTAACCCCAAGCCCACTGAGCAGGTTTGGGATGAATTAGAAGGCCTTCTTGTGTCATCAGTTACCAACCTCAGTAATGCTTTCATAGCTGAATGGGCACAAATCCATTTTATTTTTATCACAATTGCATTTTAATAATCAAAGATTTTAGGCATAGATTTTAAGTGTCCACATACTTCTGGCCATATCTCAGGCATCATTGGGCATCAAGGCAGGATACACCCTGGACGGAGTGCCAACCCATCACTCTCTCATTCACTCACGCAATCACGCACACTACAGACAATTTAGAGATGCCAATCAACCTACCAGGGGGCACGGTGGCTTAGTGGTTAGCCTCACACCTCCAGGGTTGGGGGTTCAATTCCCGCCTCTGCCGTGTGTGTGGAGTTTGCATGTTCTCCCCGTGCCTCGGGGGTTTCCTCCGGGTACTCCAGTTTCTTCCCCCAATCCAAAGACATGCATGGTAGACAAACGTGCTAGCCACCATGCCCCCTGAATAGAACATATCTAATTGAATTTGCTAAAACTATTATCTATTATTATATTATTATACCTATTATGGGGAAAATATTAGTATTAACACTAATAGAACTTTTAGCAATCCATCTATATCAACAATAGTGCTGACTGAAACTACAATACACAAAATAGCTTTGTGTATGAGGGCTTTTGTTCAGAAATGAAAAGGATTTCAAAAGAGATAAAACATGTCCAAATTGTCCAGATTTTTCATGTGCATTTTATTAGTGACCAGCTTTAAAATAATCTAACTGCATTCAGAACATTTCTATGAATTTAACCTTCAGAGCTTAAATGATAAACATCTTTCACCAATCTATGCCATTTCTGTGAGCTATTCAAACAAATCCTCTTTCATGGGAGTAAAATGTGTAATCACAATGTCAGTGAAACATCAGACTTACCTCTGTATTGCTGTTCAGATCTACAAATAAAGCTATCTTCTCATTCTCAGGGCTTGGCTGGTTTTAGCTGAGTCACTCATGGGCTCATGTGCAGGTGGTTAACAAATTAAAGGTAAAACTGGTGGCTCTGTTATGCTACCATCAGTATTTTGCTGGCATGGTTTGTGTCATATGTCCCCTTAGAGAGAAGGGTCACTGCAAAAGTATTTATTATGAAAATTATGAACACAAAAATATTCTGCTCACCATCATCTTATAATGAAACATTTCTGTCCTGATAGGGAGTGATCAAAAGTTTCACTTATGGTGTGATAAGTGTGAATATCTTAGTCACCTGAGCCCAACACAAATAAACACCTATGAGAGATTTTGGGCCGACATGTAAGACAGTGATCTCCATCGCTATCACCAATACACCACTGATGGAATATCTTCTGGAAGAAGAGTCTTCAACCCTTCAATACACTTCCAGAGACTTCTAGTGAATCTAGATAGAATAGTACACCTATGCTCAGGTGCACAAAGCTGTTCATTGGGGACATGGTAGCTTGGTGGTTAAGGTGTTAGACTACTGATCGGAAAGTTGTGCATTTGAATCCCTTGAGCAACACCTTAAACACCTCAGCTCATGGTAATCCAACATCTTACTAAGACAATTCATGTTTTTTTTTGTCTTCATCTATATCATTGTTTATGAATTTTTATACATCAGCTCAAACACACTCTCAAGCAGTTAAGATCACTGTAATGTTATGATGCTTCTAGAAATATACCATTCAAAAACACAATAATATACTAATGAAATGATTTATCATATCCTCAGCATATGTTTGAGTTAAGTTATAAACACATAATATACTGTAGAAGTTGCTTTCGGCTGCTCCCTGTTCGGGGTCACCACAGCAGACCAACTGGTCCGCACAAGAACTTGGCACAGGTTTTATGCCGGATGCCCTTCCTGACGCAACCCTCCCATTTTTTTCCAGGCTTGAGACCGGCACTGCATCCAGTGGCTTGGGTTTGGGCATTGGCTGGGAATTGAACACATAATATATTGTATTGTACATAAAGTTGTCTGTGAGAAATGCCTTTCATTTTCTTAATATTTCATCACTCACAACACAAATAGGTTCCAAATGGACAAGGGTTAAATCTTTATTCATATAAAAAGATTTATACTGAAGTTTTATTTATATTATACCAGTTGAAACTTTTGAAACTTCAAGCCTCTTACCATGACTTAGCAATGAAGGTTTTGTACTTCTATGTTATTCACTATATTTTTCTACAAGCACCATGAGTCCCACTGTTACAAACCCATGGACTACATCAGTTCTCGTTCACGATGAGTTTCATGATTCGTGATTTGGAGCTTTTGTATCTAAATGTTAACATCTAAATGGATATTAGTGAATCCATTCCGGTTATCAGCCATGTATAAGGATTAAAATTATTGAGGGTAATTACGGATGGTCTGATGAGAATATGGAGAGAATATCCACTCCAAGACCTACACCAGTCATACATAAAATAAAACATATTGGCCATACATAAAGAATAATTAGTTATAACTGCTATTTTTAGTTATAATTGCATATTCTCATCCAAAGCACAATTTCAGTGGATTTGCAGTTCAGCCCTAATGTTTCTCTCTTATAAAGAAAATCAGATTTTGGAATAATTTATTTTCATCTTTCTTATTTTATGAATAAAAACAAATATATTTGTTTTTTTCGTAAATTTAATTGTAAACGCGATATTAGCTTCCACTGTTATGCTGATGACACAGTTTTATGTTTCAGCAAAGAAAGATGAGAGGCACCAGCTTAATATGACTGAAAAATGTTTAAAGGACATTAGACAGTGGATGCTTATTAACTTCCTCCTACCTAAGTGCTTGTCCTATGACCACATACTCTGAGTAGTCTTTCTGGTTTATCATGTCCAGCAGTAAAATACCTGATTATTAACTCCACTTGAAGCTCATGTAGATAACAGTATTATGCAAAGATTTTAGGCAGATGTGAAAAAATGATATAAAGAATGCTTTCAAAAATAGTTTATTTTTATTTTTATCAGTTAACAAAATGGAAAGTAAATGAACAGAAGAGAAATCCAAATCAATCAATATTTGGTATGACCACCCTTTGCATGCAAAACAGCATCAATACTTCTAGGTACACTCGCACACAGTTTTTGAAGGAACTCAGGAGGTAGATTGTTCCAAACATCTTAGAGAACTAACCACAGCTCTTATGTGGATGTAAGCTGCCTCAAATCCTCCTGTGTCTTCATGTAATCCCAGACCGACTCGATGATGTTGAGATCAGGCTTCTGTGGGGGTTAACCATCACTTCCAGCACCTCTTGTTCTTCTCTACACTGAAGATAGTTCTTTATGACATTGGTGGTATGTTTGGCATCATTCTGCTGCAGAATAAATTTTTTAAATCATACACTTTCCTGATGGTATTACATGATGAATAATAAAGTTTCTCAGCATTGAGGACACCATTAATCCTAACCAAATGTCCAACTCTATTTGCAGAAATGCAGCCCCAAACATTTAAGGAACCTCCACCAAGTTTCACTGTTGCTGCAGGCAATAAGTACTGTACTGCTCTCCAGCTCTTCAGCAAACAACCTGCTTCCTGCTACAGCCAAATATTTCACATTATGACTCATCAGTCCAGAGCACCTGCTGCCATTTTTATGCACCCCAGTTCCTATGTTTCTGTGCATAGTTGAGTCTCTTAGCCTTGTTTCCACATCAGAGGTATGGCTTTTTTGACACAATTCTTCCATGAAGACCACTTCTGGCCAGACATCTCCAGACAGTAGAAGGGCGTACCTGGGTCCCACTGGTTTCCACTAGTTCATTGCTGATGGCACTGCTGGACATCTTCCAATGATGAAGTGAAGGAAGCATGATGTGTCTTTCAACTGCTGCAAGTTTTCTTGGCTGACCACTGCACTGTCTATAACATTGTCTGTATCTTTGTGATTATTCAAAATAGCTTGAACAGCATATCTTGAAACCCCATTTTCAAGGGACCTTTCTGATGCAGTATATCTACCTTGTGTCTTGTTGCTGTGCTCAGTCTTGCCATGGTGTATGACCTGTGACATGAAACTGTCTCCCACAACCTAGTAGCAGAGTTTGGCTGTTCCTCACTAAGTTTTAAGCTCCTACACAGCTGGTTTTGTTTCAGTTAATGTTTTAATCTACATATGAAACTGATGATTATTAGTACCTGCCTGGTATAACTGGTTAATCATATACCTGACTCGGATCTTACAAAATCCCAGACTTTCTGCAAGTGTACAAAATGTGCAAGATTCTTGCTTGAAGCCAAAGGGTACTCACACCAAATATTGATTTGATTTACATTTTTCTTTCTATTCACTCACTTTGCATTTTGTAAGTTGATTAAAAAAATAAAAAATAAATAAATAAATAATAATAATAAATAAATATATGCTGTAAAGCATTTGTGCTTTATAGCATTACTTCACACATGCCTAAAACTTCCACAGTACTGTAATGTCACTAGGATAGCCTTCTTTCAACTAGGAATTATTGCTAAGATAAAAAAATAATAATGTCAATACATGATATAGAAATAGAAGTTCATTCTTTTGTTACCTATAGATTGGATTATTGTAATGCCTTACTGTCATGTAATGCCTTACTGGATCTTCCAACTCAAAACTCGATCCAAAAGATATGAACACATCACTCTTATCTTATCCACAATACATTGGCTCCCACTCAAATTTCACATTGATTATAAAATACTACTACTCACCTATAAAGCACTGAATGGTCTCATGCCACAGTACTGGAGCAAACTTTTGTTGTTTTTGTTATCTGCCATGCCTATTTCGATCAAAATCTGCAGGCTGTTTGTTGGTACCTCAAGCATTAAAAGCTTTTTCCTACAAGCCCCACAGTTATGAAACAGCCTTCCAACTAGTCTCACAGTGTTTAAGTCCAGGCTCAGTGTTTACGCGAAGGCTGAAAACATATTTGTTTAGTCAAGCTTTTTATGAATAGTTTTATGAATATTATAATAATAATTATCCAGCTTTTGTTTTACACATAGATACATTTAGACTGTTCAGATATTCTTTTTTTTTTGTTTAGGCCTACGTCTAAAAACAAACAAACAAACAAAAAAAAAACAACCCCATATGGATATATATTTATTTGCCATATTTATCCACAGCAAGTTACAGTTAAAATGAGCTGAAAGGCCTAGATGTTGTTCTCTGCAAGTCCTGGGAATTGAACTTACAGCCTTCTTATCACTGGTTTAGACCATTAAAATGTTAGGTAGACCCTTAACTGCTGACCCAACAATGGCACCTAGGAAACAAAATGTGTCATCAAAAACACCATATATTGACAATAGAGCAAATGTGTAACACTCCATTACACATTACACAAACAGAATAAGTTTCATCTACCCTGTATATGCCCTACAATGGAATAATGTAACTCATATGTTTTTGGATTGATATACTAAAAGACTAGATTGATATATGACTGGTAAAATGAAAGAAGACACAAAAAGTATTTGCTAACAAACTGTTTGTAACCCTTGACTTTCAGGTACTAGATTAAAAAGTATTTTTGGTATTACAAGAAAATAATTATTTTTCTATAGCTGTCTCTAGTTTCCAGGATCATAATGAACATTGAACATTTAACATATCAACCACAAAATAGAATAGGAACTTAACTGAAAATTAAATATAAACCCTATTACTCCTCAGTTGTACAGTATGCATGTAGTCACAAGTCACAAATCAGTGAGGTCCAGTGTGTGTACTTTGCGTCTATGTATGGACCACAGAACAGATAAGGAGGCTTGAGAGATCAGCGGACCTTGAGACTGTTTTGACAGTGGAGACAAGAGCTCTCCACCAGTCTGACATCCATGACCCAACCAAGTATACATACCAAATGCTCCATGAACTGTTTAAGCTCTGTTTAACCCCTGCAAAGACTATTTCCAATAAAATGCTTGGATACAATTTCTAAATCTCTTGCATTTTTGTCTGTATCAGTATTTCCTCAGGAAATTGTTAATATTAATACATTCTTCAAAGCATTTAGAATTGCAGATTTTTTAACTTTATATTTACCTCTGATCTTGAAACCTGCTGTAACTGTCATTTGTTTATGGGGTTATTGGTCATTATGTTATAGATGGATATTATTTTTTCATCTCATGAGATCAAACGGAGCAGGACTAAGTGCAACCAGAACCTGAATAAACACATGAAAAACACGTAAAATCCCACTGAATTATGGAGTAAGAGCTTTAATTTGGCCTAATTTTCCAAAATTAAAAAAAAATTTACGTTGTAAATCATCGTGTGTTACAAGAGCGCCACCTTGCTTAATACAAGACCACAATAAGCATTAACTTTCCATATTTTAAGGACACCCATTAAACAGAAATGCAGGACATGGCATCTGTATTTGGCACCATAGCCAGGCATGTTTATTTAGTAGGGTTTGTTTGTTTGCTTGTTTCTTGCTAAACACGCAACAAAATCCTCAGACTATTCTACAGGATTTAAAAACATTACATTTATATGACCAGGCTGTTTACTTCTACAGTCTCGGACAAACGAGAGGGAAAAATACAATCTCAGAAAAAGAGTACTCAGCCATTCATTTCTTTATCGCTGGGGTTTTACAGTTATGAGTCCATATGTATACAGGTTATCCTACATTTTTGGGGGGGATGTAAGATAGTAGATAATTAGACTGTCATTACTATTTAGAGTAAATCTTTAACAGTAGCCTACACTATATACAACTTTCTACATAAAAGATTACAGAAAATCCAGCGACAAGGAACTGTACAGTTTAATACCCTTTTTCCTGAGAGAGTACAAACCTGTCTTGATTTTTGTCTTGCAAATTGCACTTGTGAGAGCATGTGGAAGTTGAAGCCAATTGTAACTGCAAGAAAAGTGCTTGGACAAAGTGTAGGCTTGTGGTTTCGCGAGCCAATTGCGCCTCTCTGTGGCTCTTTACCGCTTCTGCGCTACGCCTTGCTTGCTGTTTCCTCCCACATTTCAGGTCACTGGTCAGTGAGGACGCAATCACTGTAGGCTGGATTGCTTTTAACCTGTAAAGAATCATTTACCGTCCAACTGTAATAGTGCCATTTTAAAACACACTGAAAACGATTTATAGCATTTAATCTATGTAACGCAGCGTGCTGGACTGGATAGTAAATTGTAATAAGGCGCTTGAGTGAGAGGTTTTCTTGTGAAGGACTCTGTCGCCATCTCGTGGTTCTCTACATTGCCATCTTTATTATCCTGTGTATGAAACTGTTCAATATCAGGTTTCTGGCGGCGGGGTCAATGTAATCTGGATCTTCGGAGAGGCAATAAAATAGTAGATTACTTCCTTTAAATAAAAGTCCCTCTTATTATAGCACTGAGAACGCTCGTTATTTGGAGATGTGCGCGATAAAAATGATTTATGTTTGCCGTTCAAACGCTCGCGATTACCAAGATCCAATGAACTCATTTCCTGAAGAAATCCATTTCTGAGGCATGAAATAGCATTATCCATGGGTTAGGAAGAGCGCAGTCATATTGTCGATTGTTTGTCTCTCTCTCTCTCTTTTTTTTTGGATGCAAAGTTTCTCTGAGACTGTAGCTGAAACCAATTTCAGATAAATACAGTGTTTCTAAAGCGATGACACGGAGCTGGATTATTTTTCTATCAAAGTGGATGTGCGCTGTATGATGGATACTTAGGGTTAATGTTGGTTTGACATAAATCTTTTTATAACCAGAGAAAAACTCTTTTGACGAATATTTTCAATCGGATTAAATAAAACTTTTTAAGATAATTTACGTTAATTGAAAATAAATAAAGGTATCATGATCTTTTAATATACATTTTTGGTGGTGACCTTCCCCTGTGACAACATTTTAAGAATACATTAAATATTCTTAAGAAATAAATTTTAGTGCAATCTCTACGGGTAAATACCACAAGTTATTAGCTGTTGGTAAAGTAGATTTTTTATGTAGCTCAATTTCTTTTGCCAGTTTTTTGACGCGCAAGTTTGTTCCTGTGTTATTGAAAATCTTTCTCTGCCATGGGCTTAATTATTAAGATGTAAAATTAAGCATAATATTTAAATACATCTCGTCGACATGCACAAAAAAATATCTTTTCATAGTGGTATAAAGTTCAGAAAACACCAGTGACATTGCGAGACTGAAGGCAGAGCATAAAAACGGATTAAGTTTGGTGTCTTAAATAGTTTTGCAGGAGTATCACCCAAGACTTCGCAGGACAGACAATAATCGTCCTCTTTCACAAGCCAGAAGATATGATTCCGGAGAGGCTAAAGGGAATGAGAGAACTGTTGTTAGCAGTGCTATATCAAGGAAGAAGGACTCCCTGTTATCTGTGAATGGCTTTGCCTCTTTCCCGAATAGATATAGCACGAATTTTTAATTCGTTTTTCTTTGAGAGACAACAATGCTGTGTTTGAAAGCCGGACACAATTTGGGTTTTGTGAAGGATCCCTTTCTCTTCTCGTGGGCCCAGCTGTCCATATGGAAGAGAACGTGTACAACAAGGACCACAATGGCACCAACAGACAGGCTCACAAAAAAAGAAACAAGGATGTATCTCCCTGATTCGGGATGCACTGCCCGACATAAAGGGACTGAATAGTACCAAGAAACTCCGACACTTTCTCTCTCTCTCTCTCTCTCTCTCTCTCTCTCTCTCTCTCTCTCTCTCTCTCTCTCTCTCTCTCTCTCTCTCTAACAAAGAATACACTCCCCCTGTTAAAATGCACGCCTCTAACATCCACAACAACCGACCCCATGCCTTTGTGCTCTTTTTCCTGTCGTGTACAGTATATTGTGTAACGATAGACTGCTCTGTCACTTTGGCACACTCTGTCGACTATTAGCTCAGCACGTTTAGCTCTAACAATATTCTACGCACTAATGAACCATTTTGGGACAAGATTTTAATGTAATGGACAATACCAACTTACTATATAAAAAGTTCTAAAATTGTAGTAAAGATAATATATATATATATATATATATATATATATATATATATATATATATATATATATATATATATATACTTAATTGCGTAAAGCAGACTATAATTTAGTGCATACATTATTTTATCCATGTAATTTCGCTTTGTAAAATGAGCAAACCTAACAAATACAATCCTAATATATTTTTTGGGAATTTGTTTGAGTTTGAATAATTTTAAACCGTATTTTGTAATTTAGGCAAAAAGCAAACCGTTTTAATAGAATTACGTGTAGGGCATTTTCTTAAAAAAAAAAAAAATAAGACAACATAAAAAATATCACTCAGCTATTGGTAAAATGTCACAACGCGTTTAAGGATTAATTCAGACATAACGCATGCTATATCAACAAGTCTGGCGATTTAGCGCGCAATAAAACATTGTGCTGTCAGAATCCCTTCGTTAGGGGAAAATGCCCTGGACCCATGACACGGACTTCTGTAAATAATTAGCACCGTGTGTCAATCCACTAGTTTGTTTAATGATAGTGAGGTCGCTCTAACATCTGTTGTTATTTGCGGGGAAAACAAACCAAGAAAGATTTTTCTATTGGATATTGTACCTACTTCAGACAGTGAACTAGATAATAATCCTCCGTGAGGATAAAGACTATTTCTTTCTTTCTTTCTTTCTTTCTTTCTTTCTTTCTTTCTTTCTTTCTTTCTTTCTTTCTTTCTTTCTTTTCTATACAATATTTATATACGCTCTCTGAGGTTATCGAAAAACTACTCTAAACAATTTTTGTTCTTTCTGTGTTGAAAACAGTCACAAAGATATATCTTATGTACTCATATGAATTTAATATTGGGCATATCAGTGCATATCAAACATGCAGTAGTACTTAGTACGTAATTAGCACAATGCACACTGAAGTACTCACCTAAAGCGATTTCATTGGCTCAATATAAAGCTTTAAAAGCGAAAGTAGAATAACAGAAGAAAGTAACTCAAGCATGATATATTTTTCTTGTAAAAGTGCCATTTTTAGCGCTCAAGTTTTGGAGTACCGCACAGAACAGAAGAGAGCTAGCGGATGAAAGGCTGCTTAACGGCTGAAGCCCTCTTATATTAAGTAAGTGGATTTTTACCCCATTTCACAAGTGACTTTAGCCTTCTTTTTTTGCTGAAGTGACCATACATATAAATTCAGAAAATGGAGGCAATTAATGCCCTTTCTATAAGCAGAGCGGAACAAATTTATACATACCCATGCGACTTTGTTGGAAAGTAGCCTTTCTATAAAAGGATCATGAAAACATTCCATAAAAAGCCAAGTACGATCTTTTTTTTTTCTTTTGGTTCGTGAAGGAGTCACTCTACAAAAATCACGATAAAACTAAAATAATATCAATGTATCCAGTCCGTCCTTCCGTCAAAAACCAAACGTAATCCAAAGCGAAATTTTTTCTGAAACACAGGATTTTATTAAAAGTCTTATAAAAAAAAATGGGGTAGCCTATTTTTCATCAACGCTTTTTGCAACGGCTGTCAACATTTTATAGAGATATTTATCGATAATTGTTGTTCCCACCTTCCAGGGAATATAATCTGTCTTCATAACTAAGTGAGCGCCCAAATATATCTGCATTGCATACACTTACAACAGATATTTACAAAGAAAAGAAACCAAATAAAAATAAGCTAAAAGTTGCCAATCTTTTATTCATGGCCATAAATATATTCGGTCCATCGTAAAAGCTAGAAATAAAAATTTCTATAATTATAAAGTGGTCTTGTACGTGCTTATAACACGAGGGACAAAAGGAAAACATTTCTACAACACACAATAATATTTTACAAAATTTCACAAGAGCTTCAACATTCTCGGATCAGGGAGAAAGGGCTGGACCCGGTTTTCTGAACGAAAACAAATGTAAACACGGCGCACACATCAGCCCCGAAAATGAAACGGCGAGAATGGGTCGAGCTGCGAAAACCAGTCTTTTCTTTATTTTCGTTGGAAAATAAAAAAAAACTCTCTAACGAGGTCTTTGAAACGCAGCCCTAGCAAAAAAAAAAAAGTCACTACGGCTTCACCAGGTCCATTGTTGCGTTTGCACCAAGTGCGCCGTGGGGAAGTGCGGCGTGGCGGCGGCGCTGTAATGCGCATTATACTGCATGTGCTGCAGAGACTGAGCGCTGTAGGCAGAGAACGGGATGCCCGCCTGAAACGTGGACGCCAAGTCCTGAGTTTTAAGCGCATGGCATGGTTTGCCGTCCCTGACTAACACGGGCACGGCCACACGCCGCGGGGAAGGAAGGTGGCTCACTTCCATACCTTTCTCCGCGCGGGCTCGCTTCATCTTGTATCGATGGTTCTGAAACCAGATCTTCACTTGAGTGGGCGTGAGACGGATCAGGCTGGCCAGGTGCTCCCTTTCGGGGGCTGAGAGGTAACGCTGCTGTCGGAAACGACGTTCCAGCTCGTACGTCTGCGCTTTGGAGAACAGCACTCGCCGCTTGCGCTTCTTACCGGAGTCGCTGCCGCTGCTCGAAGTTTCCTTGTCGTTGTCGGGTGACTCATCTGCCGACGGCTCGGGAGATTTAGCGGACGAGTCCTGAGAGGTTGCAGACAGACCATGCACTGCGTAGAAAAATAAAAAGTCAATGTAATCATTTTTATATGCATTTAGATGTTATGGAACTTAATCACAAAATGAGAAAAAAATTCCATTGCTCAACATTTCAGAAAACGTGAAAACAAATAAATATATACAGTGACGATTTAATTCAACCCCCTCCCCTTAAGAGGAATTCTATTGCTAAAATCAAAATTAGTCTCTGACTATATGGTCTGATTCATTATGCAAATCGATAGAGACTTTTATACGCAACACTTGATTATTAACAAAATGCAAACAGATACATGGTAATCGTTCCAAAGAAATCTGCATTTTCATTCACCATGCCAGTTTACAGAAAAATGACTGAGTTCGCAGTACATTCAACAGTACCGTGATGCCGTAAGACAAGTGCAACATCAAAAATGTGCAGACAAAATAACTCACATGCTGTAAGAGTTTGATGAAACATCTGATATAGACATGCTATACAGATTAAAACGTTCATTAGATACGGCCTGGGTGAAAAAAGGACTTTAAAACTGGTACAGGAAATAAAGTTGGAATTTCTCAGCGGTACTTACACGAGTATTGAATGGTGTCGGTAGTTGCAAGCCACCTGGTGTATGGATTGTCAGTATTATCGTAAAAAGGGTTCTTTAAAGGCAGGTTTTGGACATTCTCTATCGGGCTTTGCACTAGCACTCCAGGTGTTTTAGTCGACTCCGAGCCCTCCGTATCCTCCTCAGTGCCAGTGATAGATCCTTCCTCATCGTTTGTGTCAGGGAGGTCCAAAATGTCCTTCACCGAAAAACCCGTCTTTGTGTTGGTCAACGACATGTTCTGGGACGGCGGATGCAGTTAATGCCGGAAAGTTGCTGCACCACTTTGGCAATCCGCTGTTTAAAGGGAAAGAATCACAAATGCACAAGCGAGGTCTGGTGAACGAGGAGAATCAATGCAGAGAATCAGCACGAAGCACAGTGAAGGCGACTCATGGGGCTCGGTCGATAAGCATTGCCTGAAAAAGTAGCGGAGGAATCAGTTCTGTAAGTCCAGGAAGAGCGCCACAAAGAGTGAAGAGCTACCGCTGCTTCATGGATCTCGCGCTACGGCTGGGTGTTAGGGGGAAATAAGCCATTACCAGACTGATCAGTCCATATAAGGTTGGTCTCAACACATGAACCTGCAGTGAAAAAGCATTAAAAACGCAAAAGGTTGGCCACGTGTGGGCGGGTCTTGGGAGTCAAGTGGATGAAGACAGTGTTTGCCGATGTGAAATTGTGGGTTTTGGGGAGATCCGAGCCTATACCATTGGTGCTTCACAACATGATGAGTGGTATAACGTGTCAATTAATTACAAAGATGGGGAGGGCC